>CM031870.1:15047662-15123144 GCA_018697195.1 Certhia americana
CTGGGATTGTATGGAATGCTCCTGTGTGGTGGTCCCTGCAGAGGTTCAGTGTGTGCCCTGTGAGGAATTGTGCTGCTGGTGCTGGTGGTTTGTTTCACTCGTGTTGTCACGTCTTCCTTCAGTTATGGGATAAATATTAACACCACAACCACCCACTAACTAGGCACTGCCTGCCATGGCTTATCATCCCAGCCCTGGGCTCTTGGAAAAACTTTACAACACCCTTAAGTTTAAAACAAACACACGTGAAACCCAGTCCCTCTGGGTCTATTAGGGCTGACCAGCAAATGTGCATTTCATTACCCAAAATATGCTGGTAGACCCAGCAGAGCGAGTGAGCCAAGGGGAAGTAGACCTGAAAAACACTTTGGATAAAATACAAAAAGTGTTTTTTATTTTTCCACCCCTCCCCTTTCTCTTCTTGATTTCTGCTGCCCTGAATTCCTGGGTAAAAACTTGCATTTCTGAGGGAAGCCCGGGCGCCAAGCTGGGAGACGGATTGCGCAGGGATGGCAGAAGGGAGCCAGAGGGGCGGGTAGAGAACACACTGGGGTTTATTTTTATTTATTTTTTCTTCTTAATGGTGTCAGTGCTTGGCTCCAGGTGCCTGGATGGGAGAGTTTCTTGGTGTTGTCCTTCCCCGTGGTTCATAGTCCCGTCGGGGTCCTGTGGTGGGAGCAGAGCTTTGCTGGGCTAGATGGCTGGGGACCACAGAGCTTGGCTCTGCCTGGGCCTGGCTCATCCACCACCAGGAATTCTCTGTTGTCACCTCTGTAAGCAGGAGGGAACGGTTTTAAACTAAAAGAAGAGAGATTTAGATGAGATACTGGGAAGAAATTCTTGGTTGTGAGGGTGGGCAGCCCCTGGCACAGAGGGACCAGAGAAGTTGGGGCAGCCCCTGGATCCCTGGAAATGTCCAAGGGCAGGCTGGAGAGAGCTTGGAGCAGCCTGAGGCAGTGGGAGGTGTCCCTGCCCATGGCAGAGGGTTGGAGTGTGATGAGTTTTGGTGTCTCTCCCAACCCAAACCCTTCTAGGACTCGCATGTGATCAGCAGGTGTGGCTCCAAGGTCGGCCCCATCCATGCAGAGTATCTGGGATGAGAGCTGGTAACACCCAGGCCCTCCATTTATCCAGCCTGGTGCAAATTACAGCCATCAGGGCTCCCCTTTCATCCCTTCTTGGTGGGCTTGGCAGCAAAAGCGCCTGCCTTTTCCAGTGGGATTTTGAGGGCGTTCATTACTTTGCAGTGTTGATGATATCTCCTGGTGCTTGGAAGGATTTTGTCATCCGAGCTGTGCTGCACAAGGATCCTGTGTTGGCCTGATATGCAGGGGAGGCTGAGGCCCAGCCTGTTTCCATGGGCTCCAAAGAGACACACAGCACAAAGTGCTCTGAAGAGTTATCTGCTTTTCTGGGGGGGAAATATTTTGCCTGTGGATGACTGGCTCGTTGTTCATGTGGAGCAGTGATTTTTTTATTCGGTTACATCCACACATCCCACTGCTCTCCCTCCAAGAAAAACACAGGGAGCTGTGTCACCAGCTGCAGCAGGAGGGTGTCGGGGACAGGAGCTGGCTGGTGGCTCCATGCAGGGAGGGTGGCTGATGTGAGAACCTGAGTCACCAGCAGGGCTTTGGGCAGCACCAGCAGCTCAGGGCCTGTCCTCTGGCTGCTCTGGGACAGTTTAACACAGACATGCCAGCTCTGCCCCGTTTTTCAGAGGGAGAAATAGGTGGGGAAACCAGAGTTGATCAAATGAAAGGGAATTCCTCTGTTCCAAGTAATGTCAAGAATGGTAGTAGCCACACTTGGGAGCTCTTCCATCAGTTTTTTATTTTGGTGGTACTGGGAAAGGTGGGATTTGGTCCCAGCTGGGGAAAACCTGCAGAACCAGTGATGTGAGAGCACCTTCAGGAGAGGCAAAGCAAACCCCACCTCCCAGGTGTGCAAACACCATGGAAAGGTGCAAAGAGCCGAGGATCCCAGTCCCTGCCCATCCCATGCCACTGGGAATCAGGTTGGATGGGGCTTGGGGCAGCATGGAAGGTATCCCTGCCCATGGCAGGGGTTTGGGATGAGATGAGTTTTAAGGTCCCTTGTAGCCCAAACCAGTCTGGGGTTCTGAGACTTTTGGCTTTGCCCTTTGCTCTGGAGGTGAAGGGAGGTGCTGAGCAGCACCAAGGCAAAACAGCCTGTCCCTGGGGGGAGACTCAGCTCAGGCCTTTGTCTTCCTGCAGGGAGGATGAATCCCTGGAGAGGGAGACTGGTCTGAGCTCTGAGCCCCTGGGGATGTGGGGTGGGCCGGGGTCTGTGCCAGCAGCACTGGGCTGGGCTGTGGGGGACCCCCCCCCCCCTCTGGATCCCATCCTGCATGGCTGCTGAGAGGGGTCCAACACACACACGGGGGGCTGTGCAGGAATCCTCAGTGCTGTGTGTTCAGCTGGGTGAGCAGGATGTGTTTCCTTGGCTCTGCGGCCCGGGAGCTGCCTGTCCTGGGGACACCAGGACACTGATTTGTCACTGGGCTGCAAAGGGTCCCTGTTCAGCACTGGCTGCATTTATTAAAGTGAGCTGATTTAATTCAGCATGCATGGCTCCTGATAATCTGCTTTTCAATATTCACCTGTGTAAGGTGCTGATCTGCACACCTGAGCAGGTTTCTTTATTGTCAATTAATTAATCAGACCCACAATTCACCTCAGTCTAAACCCACCACACTTCCCAGTGCAGCAAAGTGTGACCTGGTGCAGATGTCAGTGCTAGCCCAGCTGTTGGGCTTGGCTGACCCCACATGCTCCAGGGGATGGCTCCTGCTGTCCCCAGGCCACCCCAGGGGCTTTGCTGGTGGCAGCAGGATGTGCTGGGCTCTTACTTTTGCTTTTAGAGTTTTAGGATTTCTAGTGCAGGAATGTTAAGAAGCAGAATTTGTGGGGTTTTTTTCCCTGTCTGTGGAGTGGCTGTGCCAAGGTTTATTAGGTGGAGGTGAGAGGAAAAATGGAGCCTGGGATACTTCCCTGAGTTGATGTGGATGGAGAGCAGAGCCCAGGGCTGGAGGATGTGCTTTGCCTTCCTCTGGAGTGGAGCAGAAGAGCTTTGGGGTGGTTGGACTGGAGAAGGAGAAGTGCCTGTGGGGTTTGGTGGGGTTCCCAGCTGGGGCTGGGGGTGCTGGGGCTGCAGTCACAGCTCTGGGGCCAGCGTTGGTGGGGAGGGGTTTCCAAATGACTTGTGCTGCAGGGGGGGAGGAGGTTCTGGAAGCCCCAGCTGGCTGGTGGAAGCCCTTGCCTTGGCTTTGGACTTTCTCTGTGTCTGTTTGTTCCCTTCTGCCTTCACTCCAACCCTCTCCTGCTGACAGAGCCTCCTGGTCACGTTCCCAATGTCTAGATTTCCTGTGGCCTTTTACCTTTTCCTACACTGGTAGAAAGGGAAGGGTTTTAGTCCCTAAGCCAGACTGTTCAGCAGGTGCTCCTTCTTTCCTATTGTTCTCTCCTTTCACATCCTTCAGACCTCCAACGAGCACCTCCCCTCTGCCAGCCCATTTCGGGGTGCTGGGAGGAAGATGCCTGAGTTGGAGGCACAATCCCAGGGTGATTGGGGTTGGGAGGGACCTCACAGCCCATCCAGTGCCACCCCTGCCATGTCCAGGGACCCTTTCCACTGTCCCAGGCTGCTCCAAACCCTGTCCAACCTGGCCTTGGACACTTCCAGGGATCCAGGGGCAGCCACAGCTGCACTGGGCACCCTGTGCCAGGGCCTGCCCACCCTCCCAGGGAATAATCTCTTCCCAATATCCCATCTCTCCCTGCCCTCTGGCAGTGGGAAGCCATTCCCTGTGTTCTGTCCCTCCATCCCTTGTCCCCAGTCCCTCTCCAGCTCTCCTGGAGCCCCTTTAGGCCCTGCAAGGGGCTCTGAGGTGTCCCTGGAGCCTTGTCTTCTCCAGGTGAGCACCTCCAGCTCTCCCAGCCTGGCTCCAGAGGGGCTCCAGCCCTTGGGACATCTCCATGGGCTCCTCTGGACTCTCCTGTGCTGGGGCCCAGGGCTGGAGGCAGCTCTGCAGGTGGGGTCTCAGCTGAGTGGGGCAGACTCCCCACATGCTGTGGGCTCAGCCCAGCTGGAGAGCAGCACTGAAAGGGGTTGGACCTGCTGAGTCCTGCCCTGTGTGACCCAAAGTGCTCAGCAGCACAGCTGTGGGGCTCAGGTGCCTCCTGGGCTCATGGGCTGGTATCCTGCCCCTGTCCATGTAGACAACAGGTCAGGGACTTGGAGATGATTTTTGGAAGCTGGATTCTCCTCTGAGAAGAATACAGCAGCACAGATCTTGATGGCTTCAGAACTTGTTTCTTGGAGGAGCTCACAGGCTGCCTGGGCACACAGGCTGCTGTCCCACCAAAATTTCGCTTTTTTCTCTAACAAAGTGCCTGACTCTAGTGCCTTCCCAAATCTCCTGTTGGGATCAGGAGCCTGTGTTTGCTCTCATAAAAGCAGAAGGGATGTAATTTTTCATGGGAGGAACCCCAAAATCTGTCCCTGCACGAGGTGGTGTCTAGGAAATCCTTCCTGGCTCTCTCTTCCCCAGTGCTGCTGCTTTTCATGTTTTGTCCTGGCTGCAGTTCCTGCCATCATCCTCTCCTCCCTGCCCTGTGGAGAAAATGGACCTGCAGGTGCAGCCACAACAAGGAGAGGCAGAGGTGCTGTCGTCTCACCTGGTTTTTGGGGTTTTCCCAAAACCAGCAATCCCTCATGGTGGGTAGTGGGTGCCCTGTCACAGTTGCACAAGCTGGGGTAGGATAAAGAGGGGATTTCTTTGTTTTTTTTTTTTTTTTTCCAAGGCATAGCTGTGAAAAGGGCAGCCTGGAGCCTCTGTCCTGACTCTGATGTTGTCATTCCTTGTGGGGGAACATGAGCTCAGCACCTTCCCTAGACCACATGCACAGAGAGTGCAGACTCCAAGTCTCCAGGTGCTGGAGATCCAAGTTTACTCAGCAGCCTGGGGGTGGCTCCCTGGTGAGTCCAGAGTGGGTTTAGTTAAACACCCTCCTGTCGGGGCTGTGGCTGCTCCTTTGAGCCAGGGGGGTGTGGGGGGGGGGGGGGGGTGTCCTCAGGGGGGTGCCACCCTGCAGAAAGTGTCCCAGAAATGACCAAACAGAGGGAGGGGTGGCTGCTGGGGGTTGTCCCTGCACGAGGTGTGAGTGTAAATCACCCCAGTGGAGACCCCAGGGCCAAGTGGCCTGGCTGGGGAAGAGGTCTTTGAAGGGAGGGTGGGACAGTGGAGTAGGTGGGTTCCTCCAGAGCCCACAGCAGGTATTGACCCTCCCTCCTGTCCCTGGGGTGGATGGAGGCTTTGTCCATGGTGGGGCTGGGCTCTGGTGGTGGCCCTGCCTCTGGTGACACCATGGCTCAGACAGAGCCAAAAAGGGAGAAGGGGTTTCTGGTGGCTTGCTCTGCTGCTGAGAAGCCAGTCTGCTGGGATCTGCTCCTGCTGCCCCTGCCCCTCACAGGGCTGGGTGGGCTGCTTCTCCCTTTGCCAGTGCCACTGGGGGCAGAAGGGCCACATCCTGTGCCCAGCAGCTGGGGCCAGCAGAGTGTGGAGGAGCCATGGAGGTTGGTGCTGGCCTGAGTGGGGTACAGGAGTCTGGAATTCACAGAATTCACAGAATCCCCAGGTTAGAAGAGATCTCCAAGACCATCGAGTCCAACCCAGCCCTAATCCTCACCCAGACCCTGGCACCCAGTGCCACATCCAGTCTGTTTGTAAACACATCCAGGGATGGGGACTCCACCACCTCCCTGGGCAGAACATTCCACTGCTTTATCACTCTTTCTGTAAAAAACTTTTTTCCTGATATCCAGCCTAATTTTCCCTTGGTGCAGCTTGAGCCTGTGTGCTCTGGTTCAGTCAGTGCTGAGAGAGATCAATCTCCCTGAGCACAGCCCCTGTCAGGGAGCTGCAGAGAGTGCTGAGCTCATCCCTGAGTCTCCTTTGCTCCAGGCTGAGCACCCCCAGCTCCCTCAGCCCTTCCTCATAGGGTTTGTGTTCACAGCCCCTCTCCAGCCCCTCCAGGTCCTTCCTAAACTGAGGGGCCGGAACTGGGCACAGCAGTCAAGGGGTGACCTCACCAGTGCCCAGTACAGCACACAGACCTGCTGCTCTCTGTTCCTGGAGTTTCCCAAATGCCCTTCAGCTTTCTGAGCTCTTCTGGGAGCAGAGAAACTTCCCCAGCACCAGCACAGTCAGCTGGGGTGCTTGCAGAGGGGGCAGGAGGGCAGGGGTGTCCTCAGCAGAGGTGTCCCTGGCAGGGCCCTGGCTCTCCTGTGCTTCCCGAGGTCTGGCAGCCCTTCCTCTCCCCACCTCATTCACTGATTGCTGCATTTGAACCTCCCTGGCATTGCACCCCTCCTTTCTGGGGACACCCAGTGCCAGGGGGCTGCAGGCAGAGGGACTCGGTGGGGCTCAGTGAAAGCTGAGTGTGGATGTGTGGGACACAAAACACGCTGCAAGCCCCGGGAGCTCCAGCTGTGCTGTTCAGAGCTGTCAGAAGCTGATCAAAAACAGATTATCTGCATCTATCGGAGATCTTAAAGGGTCCTTCTCACTTCTTGGGGTTTTGTTGTGAGGCCATGTCCTTGTCTGGTCCAGAAGGAGGGAGCACTGAGCTGAGGGGAGCACGGGGTGGGAGTGGGAGCCGTGGGGAAAGCGCTGGTGGTCCCGCTCCGAGGTGTTCCTGGTGGCCAGGGGGAGCAGCACGGTGTTAAATGTCATTTTAATGGGGACAGCAGCCCCCTGGATGGAGCAAAACGCAACATGAGATGAGTCAGATCTGTGCTTGGTGGAAAATGCCCCTGGCTTTTAAAAACTAATGTTGCTGAGGGACTCGGGCTGTGTGCCACAGGAGACCAGGAGAGGCTGGCCCTTGGCTTGGCCAAGGAAAATGGGAGAAAAGCTCTTGGGGTGTTTCTGCTGAAGTTGGGGTGGTGGGGCAGAGGAAGGAGGGAGAGGAACAGTTAAACAGGATTTGCTTAAAGGATGCTCTACCCTCAGATCAGCAGTGATGGAGAAAAGGGAGCAGGGAGAGGGGAGGGAGAATCTTTCTATCACTCTAGTTGTGGGGGGTAGAGGGAACGCCAGACCTTCCCCCTCCTTTAGAGGGGGGGTCCCCCATCCCATGGATATAAACTCTGTCTTTAAAAGGAGAATAAAAAATAATGAGGACATGGATAGATGGTTTCTTTTTATCTCTACAACTGAAGAGATAAATGTGACATTAATTATGTGACACAGCTTTGAAAATCATTATGTATCTCTGTTTTTTTTTTTTTAGAGGGGGTTTCAGATTTCTGTCTGGGACTAATAAAGAAGGACAATTTGAAAAAAAAAAAAAAACACAACCAAAAAAAACAACCCACCAACTTTAAAGATGATCTGTAGGGAGAGTTGATTCTCTTAATTTTCCCTTCTGTAGATGGAGCTTGTTCAGCTCTCCCAAATCCTGCATGGGGTGAGTGTGGGTGTGCAGGGGGGCAGAACCAGGAGGGCAGCCTGGCACCAGGACACACTGTGTTTTGGGATGGGTGTGTGTGAGATGGCACCATGGGAGGGGGAACACTGGGCTCTGTCCCCAGGAGAGAGGAAATGACAGCAGCTGGCAGCACGCAGTGAGCAGTCTGTGATTTTCTGTCCAGGGCTGCAGGCAGCTGCCTGTGGGCTGGCTCAGGGCAGGGAGGGGAGGTGGGGGAGCTTTGGGATGGCAGCTGCAGTGGGGGCTGTAGGATCCTACAATCATTCAGGTTGGAAAAGCTCTTTAAGATCAAGTCCAGCTGTAAATACAGGACTGCAAGGCCACCCCTAAACTGTGTCCCCAAGTGCCACCTTATCACAGAACCAACCCAGGATGGTTTAGGTTGGAAGGGACCTTAAAGCTCATCTTGTTCCACCCCCTGCCATGTCCAGGGACAACTCCCACTGTCCCAGGCTGCTCCAAGCCCCATCCAACCTGGCCTTGGACAGTGCCAGGGATCCAGGAGCAGCCACAGCTGCTCTGGGCACCCTGTGCCAGGGCCTGCCCACCCTCCCATGGAACAATTCCTGCCCAGTATCCCATCTATCCCTGCCCTTTGGCAGTGGGGAGCCATTCCCTGTGTCCTGTCCCTTCATCCCTTGTCCCAAATCCCTCCCCAGCTCTCCTGGAGCCCCTTTAGGCTCTGGCAGGAGCTCTGAGGTGTCCCTGGATCCTTCTCCTCTGCCAGCCTGGCTCCAGAGCAGAGGGGCTCCAGCCCTTGGGGCATCTCTGTGGCCTCCTCTGGACCCACTGGCCTGTGCTGTTGGCCCAGGGCTCTGCAGGTGGGGTCTCACCTGAGTGGGGCAGATTCCCCCCCCCCCCCCTGCTGCCCATGCTGAGACTCAGCCCAGCACAGGGGAGGGTTCTGGGTGCACAAGGCCAGGGACACTGCACTTGGCAGTCAGGGATGTGCAGGGTGGTGGGGACACAGACTGGACACTGTCACGGTCACCGCAGGGAGAGGCAGCAGGAAACACCCTTGGGAGGAAACAGGGAGGTCCCTGCTGGTGGCAGTGCCCTTCCCTCCAGCACAAAATGAATTCTGGAAATGCGTCCCAGAGAAAGGCACCTCTGAGTTTGGGTGGTTTGGGTGTCTGGAGTCCACGGTGGCTTTGGGATTTTGTTGTGGTTTGAACACCAGGTGTCTGCTAAGGAAGGCAGGAGACTCCCTTGGAATTGAGAATTTAAACCCCCTCCCTCCCAATTATTACAAATTTGAATTTAAGGGGCTCTCAGGCGAAGATATGGGAATAGGAATAACAGTTCTTTATTAGGGAAACTAAAATAAACAATAAAACAAAAACACATGCAGTAAGACAAATAAAGAAATAAACAAACAAACAAACCCCACTGACAGAGTCAGGATTCAACCTGACACCCTGTGTGTCAGGGGTTGGTGGCAGTGCCATCCCATGGTGACTGCAGTCCCAGTGGCAGATGTGGCTCTGGTGCAGTGATGCTCCTGGAGAAAAGTGGAGTTTGTTACTGAAGGTCCAGTGGTGAGAGATTGGCCTGGTGTTCCTCTGGGAATGCAGTGGGAAAGGCTGCTTGGTGTTCCAACTCCCAGATTTTTATCCAGGTAGGAATTTTTGGTGTTCCAGCTCCCAGATTTTTATCCAGATAGGAATCCTTGGCTCCTCCCCCTGGCTGGAGCATTTCCCAGTGGGATGATGGAATTCTCTCAGTGACACTCCCTAGCCCATGAGCAGAAGATCTCTCCCTGGAGGGAGGCTGGGTTGTGGAAGAGATAAAAAACTGCCCCAGCTGTTTCATGGCAGTTGCCCATGACAGACAATTCCCCCACACCCCAGTTTCATCAGATGGTGACAGAATACAGAGTTTTGGTTACATTTTGCACTGACACCCATGACAGATTTTTATAACATTTGTCTGCACACTGGATGATGAAAGGCTAATAACTCCCAGACAGGAGCTCTCAAGGGAATTCCATCTTGCTACCAGAGGTGGGCTCCAGGGAAAAGCCAGGCAGCTCAGACCCCTTCCCAGGGGGATTTTTCTGAGTCTGACGCAGCCGAGCCTGTTCCACCTTGGCATCTTCCCCAGGCAGGATCATGCCATGCTCTTCCTCCTCCTCCCCCCGATGGATGGATGGTGGCCGGGCTGCTGGAGGGCCTGCAGGATGATGTCACCCTCTGTGGTGGCCCCACGTCACCTGCAGCACAGCCCTGCTGCTGTTTGCTTTATGACACATCTCTGATAGTGCTCGGTGTGTGCTCAGCCGGTGCAGGACGTCAGACCAACAATAACAACAATAAATCAGTGCACACGTTGTACAGGCTGTGTGCTTAGTGGTGGTTACCCCAGGAGAGCCTGGAGTGTTTATTGGGGCCAGCCCTGCCCCTCACAGCTCTGCCCACAGCCCCCTGAGGCCCAGAGCCCAGGTCACCCCTCAGGCTGCCTGTCAGCATCCCCGTAAATCGTGGAGCCCGCGCCCAGCGTGGACTTGAACTTTTCTTGGAACACAGGGAATGAGCAGAGCCCACCCAGAAGGTTTGGATGAGCAGAAGGGGGGAGGCCCAGGGATGCCCCCCGTGTGGTGCTCCCCCTCCAAGCTCAAACACTGGCTCTCAGTGACGCTCAGGAGCGATGTCCCTTCTCCTGCTGCCTCCCCAGCCTCCTCCCAGATGGAATTTTACACACCCCAACCTCAACCACCTCCTTTCTTTCCCAAGTTTTCTGAAATAGAAATGTGTGAGCTGTGGGTTCATTCCTTCTGCTGCCCTTCTCTTCAGGCTCTGTCTGCAGCCCGTGTTCCACGGCAGCTGCTCAGCACTGCAGAGCTCAGCTCTCTGCTCCCTGAGCCTGCCTTGCTCTGGGAAGGAGCAGGAGGACATCTGCACGTCCTGTGTGCTGCAGGGTTGCTCCTGAGCACTGCAGTCAGACATCACTGAAGCAGCACGGTGCCAGCCTGCCAGCAGCAGGGCTGCTTGCTTGGCTTTGGGAGCAGTCTGTGCCCTGGGATCTGGCAATGCAGCTGCTCAGAGTCCCCGAGCTAATGCCAAGGGGCAGGAGGCTGGGCAGCCCCAGCCATGGAGGAGCGTTGTGCTGTGCACAAGGGGCAGCAGCAGGAACAAGATCTTCAGGAAAAGCAGCCCCTGCTATGACAGAGAGCATTGTCCCAAGATCCAGCAGGCTCTGAGGTGTCCCTGGAGCCAACTCCACTGCTTGGCTGGGGGCAGGGACGCTGCAGGATCTGCATGGCTTGTGCTGGAGGGCTTTTGCCATTGTAGGAGACCTGGCCTTCAGCTGTGCCCCGCTCAGCTCTGGAGCCTCTGGCTCCATCCCCATGTCATGGGCTGGTTCCAGAATGGTCCTGCCCTCCTCTCCTGGACCTGCACGGTAGCTCCAGGCCTGATTGTGCCCCTGCCTGTGGCTTGGTGTCCCAGCATGATGTCGGAGATGCCCCATCCCACCAACTCCCTCATTATCCCAACTCCTGCTTGAACCTGGCCATGACCTGCAAGTCTTCCCTGCTTCTCTTGTAACTTCCCTGGAGTTAGGAGGGGTGGGTCATGTAGGAGATAAAGATCACTGCCCCACCTGGTTTACACAGCTGGTGATAGAGTACATCTGCTTACAGCTTGCACAGCAACCCAGGACAGGCTGCTGTGTCGGAGGAGGCTCCTGTGGGCTCTTCTCGACACTTTCTGCCTCCTTCCCCAGCCAAGACATTACCAGACACCTTCACCCAACAGGAAATGCCTCTCTCTCAATCCCTGAGGGTTTTCCTGCCCTTATTCCTTTCTCGGGTGCCTGTCTGCAAACAGGCTCTGTTTCACCCAGCTGCCTCACCTGTGGGACAAGCAGAGAGCAGTTTTTGGGAATGCCAGCATGAGCTGCAGGCTCACCTTGAGTCACCTCTTTCCAGGTGGGCACAGGATCTGCTTGGGATGTGGCTGTTTCAGAGCCTCCTTTCTGCATCCCTGGGATTTTTGGTGTGGGTTTGGACTTGTCAAGGCCCTTGGGGCACTCTGGCTGTTAACCATTATCTGCGTTTGGGCAGGAATGGTCTGTGGGCAGGAGTGAGTGGCCACCCTGAGGATGCCTTGGCCCCTGTGGCTGACATACAGCAGCTCAGGCAAGCTGGGCTTGCCAGTTCCTACATTTCTTTAGCATTTAGCCCAGTGAGAACCAGATTTTAATTTAGGCACATCACCTGGCCACCCTCAACCTGCTGAACCCTGCGGGACTCTCACCTCCCCTCGTCCTCTGCCTGGGCCCTCATTGCTCAGGCAGATGTGCTCTGCAATTTGTTTTGTTGCAGTAGCTCTTGCTCTTAATTACAGGAAACCTGCAATCAAAGAGAAAGTGTCACAAGCCTTGTGACAGGCAGCAAGGAAGCTTCAGTGTCTCATCCCTGGAAGTGTCCAAGGCCAGGCTGGATGGGGTTTGGGGCAGCATGGAAGGTGTCTCTGCTCACTGTAGGGGGTGGAATGAGATGAGCTTTAAGGTCCTTTCCAAGCCAAAGCACTCTGTGGTTCTGTGAGTCTGTTTCCACCTTCTTTTGCTGGCCAATGGAACGTGCAGGATGATCCCTTGTCCTCCAGGCTCTCCTGGATCTGGGTGGTGGGACCAGCTGGAAACCAGGCACGCACCTTTCCCACCTGCTGCCTTCACAAGGGCCCGCTGCACAGCTGGGGGAGAAGAAAATCCCATTTCCCTGTTAAAAGGAGCATGCAGATATCTGAGCACAGATGCTGCTGCCGTGTCCTGCAGCTTCCCAAGACTGAGGTTAGAGTGCTTGATGGGTTTGGTTCAGCCTGGAGTTCCCATCCAAATCTCAGCTGCTGGATTGCCCAGAGCTAACCACAATGTGTGGGGGAACCCAAACCCATCTTGCTGTGGAGGTGGAGAAGCAGATTTATCCAGACAGCCCAAGCCTGGTGTGTGACAGCGATGTGCACTCAGCCCTGCTCTGCTGGCTGCCCCTGGCTATCAGCCTGCCCTGCCTTCCTCTGACAGGGGGAAAATGGGAATGGAAATGATGGTTCCTCACCAGTTCTGCGCAAACAAAATCTGACTGCTGGGGAGCTGCAGGGTAATGACCAGAATTTGCTGGTGGTATCATATGGAAGCATCTTGGTGTCATAGATAGGGATCTAAGACAGCACCTCCCAGCCTCTGGAGCTGGGATCTCTTCAGCTCAGCTTGTGAGGTACAAGGCTTATCTCAATGTTAAAACTGATAAGGATGAGGGTTCCTTAAATCAGTCCAACTTCAAACGCACTCGTGGTTTGTGGTGCCTTTCAGCTGAGCCAGCTCCAGGCTGTCTGTAAGGGGAGAGGCAGAGTCCTTGTGCTCCTTGGGAGAGGAGGCAGCCCTGCAGCAGAGCTGGGAGGTGCTCAGCAAACCCACCCAAGGCTGGGGATGGGATCCCTCCCCTCTTGCCACTCTGGCTCAAGGACTCCCTACTTGTAACACAGCAGGAGTGGAGTCACTGGATAGAGCAGATGAAATCATTCCAGATTGAAGTAAAAATTGTGAGTGCAGCCCTCAGGTACCTAAAGTGGCTCCAGGAGAGCTAGAGAAGGACTTTAGACAAGAGCCTGGAGACTCAGGACATAGGGAATGGTTTCCCAGTGCCAGAGGGCAGGGATAGATGGGATATTGGGAAGGAATTGTTCCCTGGGAGGGTGGGCAGGCCCTGGCACAGGGTGCCCAGAGCAGCTGTGGCTGCCCCTGGATCCCTGGAAGTGCCCAAGGCCAGGAGCAGCCTGGTCTAGTGGAAGGTGTCCCTAAATGGGGTTGGAACTAGATTATCCTGAGGGTCCCTTTCACCTCACCCCATTCTGTGAGAGGTGCTATGCTCTGGGTGTAGCTTTAGTCTCCCGGAGGTGAAGCTGGCCAGGAAAAGGCTCCTGAGGATGCTCTGCTCCCTGCCCAGTGCCAGGGCTGAGGCTCAGGGGCTGTCACTGCCCGGGGTGGGGGTCTGCAGGCACTGGTTTGTCCTTCCTTACACAGGCTGCCTCCCTGCTGGGGGTGCTGTGTGGGGGTAATGAGGTGGAGGTGGATCAGAGCTAAGCCCTGCCTGGCCTCCCTGTTGCAGGCAAATGGATTTTCAGCTCCAAGCGGTTTGTGGTGACTGCTGGGACACCCCTGTGCTTTCTCCTGCTCCATGGGAGCCAGAAAAGGCTTTGTCTAAACCAGCTTCCCATCAGGGAAGGATGGCCTCCAGCACCAGTCTGCAGCAGGTCTGAGCTTTGAATTTATTTTTCACCTTCACTGAGCATCTGCTCAGATTCTTCTCTGAGCTTATCAGACAGTAACTGCTACTTTCCCCAAGATGGGATCACATCCCTGCCTTGAATGTCACAGAATACCTGGAGGTTCCAGCCTGTTCCACCCCAAACAACAGCTGCTGGCAGCCCCAAAATGAAGTGGCACAGGCTGACAGAGGGCTGGTTGTGGAGGGCAACTGTCCTCCTGTAAGGAAGTGCTTTGAAACCCATGCTGGATACCAGGGAATTGCTCCCCTCCCTCAGTCTGGGCCTCTGTGAGAGCAGGTGATCGTTTTGCTCCACAGGGAACACCTGCAGGCAGCAGGGTCAGAGTTGTCCCTGCAGAAGTTGTGAGTCCTGGGTGGCTGGGATGTCCCCACAGCACTGAGGCTGGAGCTGTGCAGTGTTCCCCCCGCGTGGAGAGGTTTTCCCCCAGCCAGTGCCTGCAGGAGCAGGGCTTGGGGTCAGCCAGGTGGCATCGGGCACCCAGGAATGGGACAGAGCCAGACAGGTGCTTTGAAAGAAAAGGCAGAGAAATGTGCTGCTGCCTGCTGGACACCCACCCCTCCTGCCCCAAATACCCCCAAAAACGAGCTGGTCCTCAGTGCTGAAGGTGGAGGTGGAGCAGTGCTGCAGCACCCAGCCAGGAGCCTGGAAAATGTCAGGCTTGTTTTGTGTTTCCCAAATACTTTCCAGCAGAGGTTCCCAAAGCACATTCCAAATAATAGGCAATTTCTCTTTTTACTGCCCCTTTCAGGCTACTAAATGCTATTTTTCTTTTCCACGGAAGCAATTTTGGGCACACAGAAGCTGCAGACACACACAGTGCAGCCGAGGCTGGGGGAGGATTCATTTAAGAGTCTTGAGTTCTCCTTTTCGTGCTGTTTCTGCCAGATTTGGGTCTACGATTCTCCACAAAAGGTGGCCAAGGCAAAACAAATGTGGAATTAGATGGTGCATGGAAGCAGCCTGGGCGATGGTGGCCAGACAAGCTCCAAACCTGCCCCTGATGCCAGGCTTTATTGATTGCTGTTAATCTCAAAGGTAGCTTTGTACATTTAATAGGTGTGTGACTGATCCTGGTGCCAGGCTATTGGCCCTTCTCAGCAGATCATTCTTTATTTATAACCCAAAGCAGCTGGGAGTCTCCTCCTGGAGGCAGTGCAGGTCGCAGGGCTCAGGACAGGTTCTGCTGTCACCAGCTTGGCCTCGGGGTGAGTTCTGGAGCTGTGCTGGCTGGAGCTCGGCTCTCCATTCCTCTGCCATGGGCAAGCAGCTCTGCAGAAGGACCTGCAGCCCCCTCAGCCCATATCCTCTCTGGCAAGGAGGGGCTGTGCTGGGAGAGACCACGCTCGGGATGGAGAGGGGCTTCCCTGTGTCCCCCAATCCCTTCCCACCTATCCCTCAGTTTAAAAATAGCTGTTGGGGGTCTCCCTGATCCCCAGACTGGTGGAGAGGCTGGTTGGGAAGGATGGGGGAGCGATGTGCCTAAGCGTGCACTCAGTTCAATTAACCAGCACCGTGTTGAACACCAGCAAGCTCCCTGTCCCCCTGGCCAGGCTCAATTAGCTCTGCCTTTAATGAGAGCCTGCCTCTTGCCTCGCTCAGCTAATTAAAGAGCCCATGCCAGTAAGCCGTGGCACCAGGTTGACGGTGGGGAGCTTTTCTGAGCAGGATGTGAAGGGAAGAGGGATCACGCTGGCAGCAGCTGCTTGGCTGGGGGCCCTGTGGGTTCAGCTCACCCCCACAGAGCTACTGGAAATGGAATATCAGGTTTTAAACCTGGTTATAAATACGAATGCGGGAGCTGATGCAACCCTGGCAGACGAGGGCGAGGTGTTTGGAAACAGGAGATTGCTGGCAGGGCTGCCCCATTCCCTCAGCCTGGCTGGGAAATGTGCTGAGGGGGTCCCTGCTCCCCCCTCCCACCGCCACGGGGCTTCCCTCAGGTAATTAGCAGCCTTAATTAGCGGCTTCCATTGGGTCCTGGGTCTCTCTCCCCCTCTCAGAAGTTATTTAGCCCGAAGGAGGGAAATCCCTGGTGAGACCTTAGAGCCTCTTCCAGTTCCTAAAGGGGCTACAAGAGAGCTGGTGAGGACCTTTGGGCAGGGAAAAGGTAGTGGGAGGTACCAGATAAATTTCTGAAGCACTTGGGACATCTCGGTCCCACCTCTTAGAGCAGATCCATGCCCAGGTGGGTCAGAGGAGAGCTGAGGGAAGGCTGTTCACAGGATCACAGAATGGTTTGGATTGAGAGGAACCCTCTCATGCCACCCCCATGCCATCACCTTCCACCAGAACGGGTCACTCCAAGCCCCACCAACCCTCCCCCTCTCAGGGAAGAGCTGTTCCATCCCTCGGCTGTTCCAGGCCATGCTGAGCTCTGGCGGCACCCACGGGTGTTTTCAGAGCTCTGTCTGCAGCTGACCCATCACTTGCAGGGGGTTGGAAGTGGAAGTGCCAAGCCAAACCCACCTCTGCTCCCTGCATCTGTGGCAGATCAAAAAATCCAGTTCCCATTAACAGAAAAGATGTCCTGCTCTGAGAGGGGCAAATGGAGGTCCCAGTGATTTAGCTGGGGTGAGGCCCTCACAATCTCTCAGCTGCTCCACAGCAATGACTGTAATTTGTTAGGAACAGGCCTTTGTTTGGAATTCAGGAAAGAGTTTTGCACCTGCTGAGGAGCGTTTCAGGCTGGTAGAGAAGAAGCACAGCAAAGACTCTCTAGAATAATCAGCTCTGTTGGTTTCAAAGCAATGTCTTGAGCGGCCTAAAGGTTTGATACCTGTGAAGTTCCTTGCAGGACTTTGCCTCCAGGCATTTATTAGAGAGTGATGGGAAGCCAGGGAGGGCAGGGCAGGGAGAATGAGAATTTTTGGGTGTGGGGGCTGCTCTCGGCTCTGTGCCCACACCTGATGTGTTCTGCACCTTTCCATCCACCTTGCCTATTTTCCTTTTCAGCAGTAGTTTTTTGTTCCTTGCCTGAACTGAGAGTGTGGCACCAGCCCACGGCTCTGCAGAGGATAAAAGGCAGCCCCCGCTCTGTTCCTGCAGCCTGAGCCCTGCTCCTCACCTTCCAGAACATCCTGCACCCCCATCCCTAAGCTCTGGGACTCTTTGGCCAGGTTTGGATGTGTCTGCAAGCGGTAGAGCTGCTGTTTCTGCGGCCCCTGGGGAGGGCAAAGAGCTGATAAGGGATGCTGGTGCCTCCCTGCAGCCCCCGCGCCTTCATCCCCTCTGGGGCTGAAAATCTGTGCTGCTATCGGCGCGTTCCGTGCAGTCGCTCCGGGATTTTAATCCCAGCACGGCGTCACTCTCCTCAAGCCCGGTCGGGAGCACCGGCGCCCGCAGCCGGGGGATGCTGAGGGAGGGATGCTGAGGGAGGGATGCGGCCGGAGCGGGGAAGCGGCCGGAGGGATGCTGCGGGGAAATCCTCCTCGTGCATCCGCCTGCGGAGCCCTTTAGATGTCGCGCTGGAGCAGCGAGTCCCCCGTGAGCCCTCGGCCTCCTCCTCCTCCTCCTCCTCCTGCTGCTCGCCTCCAGCCTGTCCGCGGCAGGCTCCGGTGACTCTGCTGGCGTCTGGCTCCGGCCGGAGTCATGCGGAGCTGTGACTGCCACACCGCCGGGCACGGACGGGAAGGGCTGGCACCACTCTAGTCTGTGGCATGGAAATAGCTTGGAGATCTCCTGGGGTATTTGGGATCTCCTGGGGTCCCCTCGGTGCCGTTTTCCCCAGCCATGGGGGGCTCCTGCTGTCCCGGGAAGGTATAAATCACTATCCCCGCAGGAGCCGCCGGGCTCCGGTTACCCCGGGCTCCCAGGCATCCTCCTCGCAGGGCCAGGGCTGTCTCACATGCCGACGCTTGGCTCAGGGCTCTTGGCCGGCTCTGGGGAAAATCTCAGCTCACCGGCGGTGACACGATGCTTTGGGGAGCGTTGGGAACTGCTGGGACAGGAGCGCTCATCTCCATCTCCCGTGCGCTGGTGATCAAGCAGAAATCCAGCTCTGCGGTGGGATGCAGGGTTGGAAGGTGTCAAAACCAGGAGCTGCCCCCACCCTGCATCTGCTCCCACCCCTCTCCCCCAGGGCAGGCTGGTTGTTTGGAATTCGTCTCTCTCCCCCTCTGGGATTTTTGCCCCACTGTTGTGTTACCTCACAGCTTTTCGCTTTCTTGGCCTAATTTTTCATTTTCTTGTTCCTTTTGCAGTCTGAGCCTCAGTCCCTTCTCCTCCCACCGCTAGGTCTCTGCCCACCCCTTGGTCCTGAGCCAGCTCCTGGGTGATGCAGCCCCATGGAAGGGGAGAGCCCTGCCTGGAGAGGGAGATGGAAGCCCCAGGGGGATTTTGGGGTGGGTGGTCTCCAAGACACCCACGGCCCAGTGTAGCACCTCTTTGAACAGAGCTGTGCAGGTGTAAAGTGTCCTTCTGCTGGCACATTAAATTTAATTTCCAATCCTCTTTGGGGGCCTGTCCAACAAGAGGAGGACAGTTTATGGACCCAAACTCTCGTGCCCTGCTTGCCTTTTTTGTCTTGGCTAAGCTGTTTCTGGGCTGGCTCATTTTGTTCCTGCCCTGGCATTTCCAGGGAGAGTGACATTGGAGGCTCCAGAGCTGAGCCCTCTCTTTGCTTGTGGAAAGATTGGATCATTCAGTTCAAAGGTAGAAGATCCTGCTTCTCTGGAGGCAGTTCAAAAAAGCCTGGAATTGCTTCCAGAACTCCCATTACCTGACCTTGGGCATGAATGCTGTGCTCCCTACAAACACCCCTGCCAGGTTTTGGAAGGGAGCTCATCCAAGCCATGAGCTGGCTGGGCTCATGTGAGAGCGTTATCCCCAGGATGAGCTCATGTGCAGCCCAGCCCTCAGGACATGCTGGGGTGCTGTTTGAGCAGCTGAATCCTCTCCCCCTGACCCTTTGGCCCTTGGAGCTCCCTGGTTTCCAGCAGAGTCCCTGTGCCAGGTGCAATGCAGCTTGAATTCCTGCCTTGCAGCTCTGAGCTCTTCCTCCACCTGTGCTGGCTTTGTCTCTCCTTGGTTCCCACTGGGGGATGGATACAGGGAAGCTGTTTTCTGGAAGGAAGGGGCAGGAATTTGACTTTCCCTTGTCAGTGGTCCCCAGAAAAGCCACCACGGGGAGGAGGTGTCAGTGCCCGAGCGGTGACAAACGTGTCCCCTGTGAGCCAAACTGGCTTCCTGGAGTAGCCTGATGTCTGTGGAGCATGGCTAATCCTCTCCAAAGGTCAAGTCCTGCTCCCTGGGACTTTCACCATCCCTTTCAGCAGAGAGCAAGTTCTGGGCTGCTGCATTTGGGAGAGGGAGGAACAGAATAAGCTCCTCTTATTTATTGATGGTTCTTCTGTGGGACATTTGGTGCTTATGAGAAGGAGGCTGTGTTGGGTTCAGAGGGAGGGGTGACCTCCATGGATTCCAGCTTCTTTCCACAAGGCTGAGCGTGGTGGAAGGGGAAGGCAGAGGCAAGGAGAGGAGTGGATGCAGTGCTGTGAGGGATGGTGCAGCACCTCATGGTGACCAAGGCACTCCCAGTGCCGGAGCACGATCCCTCCCGGAGCTGCTGGGCCCTGCTGGGTGCCTGAAGCACCACCAGCAGCCAGGATGTGGGTGAAACAGGGAGGACATTCCCATTCCCTTCCCCAGCAGGCTGGAGGAGCAGAAAGAAGCAGGTTCAGCGCTGGGAATGTGCAAGCACAGATGCCTCTCCCCTCCTCTCCTTTCCCCCTGACTTTGTAGTATTCCCTGGGGTTTCTCCCCAGCCCCTCTGCAGCCCTGCACAAGGAGGCTGCAGCCCCCAGCCTCTCTGCAGCCCCCAGCCCCTCTGCAGCCCTTCGTGGGGAGGCTGCAACCCCCAGGCCTTCTGCAGCCCTGCACAAGGAGGCTGCAGCACCAGGCTCAGCTCGCAGGGCTCCCAGGGGACAGCGTGCGATCCGTGGGAAATGTGGGATGGTGGCAGGAGGGTGAGGGGAAGGGAGCAGGAGGAGAAGGGTGTCCCCCTGAGCCCCCCCCCATCCCCCCCCGAGCACGGAGCATTCCTGCTGGCTGGGCTCATGTGAGAGCATTATCCCCAGGATGAGCTCATGTGCGAAGCGCGCGGGTTATCCGTGTGATTCCGGGTGCTGGGGCACCGCTGGCGGCTTCCCTGGAGTTATGTGCAGTTGCCATTTCCACGCATTCCTGGGTTAACAGCCGATCAGGTTTCGCTGTTCACATCCCCATTGAGCTCCGGGCGCTGGCGATGGAGCGAAATCCCTCGGCTGTCTAGTTTTTCCTTTCCCAAACCTGGCCTGCCCCGTTCCTCTTCCTTGCTCTGCTCCAGGCCCTCCCTCCTCTCTCCATGGCATTGACCACACCGCGGGTACTCCATCCCCTGCCTCATTTCGAGCTGAGCTGTAATTTGTGATGGGGCCATCTCTGTGAGGGATTCCTGGAGAGTTCCTGTCCCCTTGCTGGTGCGTGGATCAGGCTGGCGATGACAACACATCGATCAGACCCCTTGCAGTGGGGTGTCCTGGCAGAAAACCAGAGTCTGGAGCAGGGTGATTCCCCCTGTCCCTTCATCTCTGTTCCCTCACTCCCAGGAGGACCTCAGGGAAGGTGGGCAGCTGAGGAAGGAGACCCGGCTGTGTTCCACCCAGAGACTTTGCTCTGTTTGTCATTCAGTCTACGATGGGTCAGTGATGGGACCAGCCCTGGATGGGTGTTTGTGACTACAGTGGAGGGTCAGGTCACCTCAACCACTCCACCCAGGCCATGAGAGGGTCTGCCAGGCTTTGGGGCATCTGCATGTGGCAAAGAACGCTCTTGGACTCGCTCCGCTCTTGGTTCTTTCCCTGGGGAGGAAGGGCTGGGGGAGCCAAGTTGCAGAAAATGAGCTTTTCTAGGTTTGGTGGGTGTCCATGTGCAGTAGGAGGCTCCGGGCTGGCACCAGGCTGGGCTGTGTCCCAGCTGGCTGTGACAGTCAGGGTTGTGGCCCCTCACCTACACCCATCCAAGGGACAATCCTGGGAGATTGTGTCTCCAAAGGGTGAAGCCAATTCATGTAGATCAATGTCCATCTCACTAGCATCACTGCAGAAGTGGCTGGAGCCTGTCCCTGCTTCCCAAGGTCACCCCAGCTTTGAGAGGGAACACCTCCATGGAAGCTCATGGCTATGTTGGCATCTGCCCTGTAACTTCAGGGCGTGAATTTGCTGCCAGTCCATAGCATAGATGACTCTGCAAGCCTTGGAGTGACCTTCAAAGCCAGGCCCAGACCATGGAGGTGATGATGATGAGATACCACTGCTTAGATTTCCCTGCTTCCAAGTCTGAGAGTGAGGTGGGTGAGGAAAGAGCCTGGTCACCCAAAATGGGTTTCCACGCTGAATCCAAGGGCCTGCAACACAATCAGCTCATCCCCTGGGAGTGCTAGCAGTGGAGTGCTTGGAAGGAGAGCTGTGGGTGGGCTGGGCCAGCTGGAGACCAGGTGAATTTTCTGCTCTGCTGGAAGTTGAAGGTGTTGGCTGAGCCTCGGGAGTGCAAGTGCAAGTGTACTCTGCAAGTGTTGGTGCTGGTTCTCCAAGTCCTGAGCCCTCTCTCCTACTCACCTGTGCAAGGATGGCAACTGTATCCCATTGCAGCAGGGAAGAGCTACTCGGGATGCTCTAGGAAGTAGCTTTTTACATTGGAAATAATGCATGAATCGCCCTTTTGTGGAGAGTCCTGTGCTGCCAGTTTGTTAG
The DNA here is from genome assembly GCA_018697195.1 of Certhia americana. Lineage (NCBI taxonomy): Eukaryota > Metazoa > Chordata > Aves > Passeriformes > Certhiidae > Certhia > Certhia americana. Next base: position 15,069,191 of record CM031870.1, read on the forward strand.
GACGTGAGCAGGAGGCATTTATGACAGCAGCCTCAAATAAATTGCTGAAACTGTCTGTGCGAACAGGGCAGAGGACTAAACTCAGAGACTGATTTTATTGTTTTTCCATCTTCTGTGCCTTGAAAAGCAAAAGACGGAGTGACGTGAATAGATATAAAACACGGGGGCGGCCAAATTTGGAAAAATCTTAGAAAATACTGGAAGGACAGGGCAGTGATCACAGCAAACGTGTGTGCTGCCCTGTCCTGTGCTGTGGGTAGGGGCACTGGCGTGGTCCTGCCCTTCTGGGGAGGAGCTGGGCTGCCAGGTCGTTGTAGAATATGTTTTATATACGTCCTACCTGTGCATTGCAGCTCTGTTACTGTTGTTACAACACCCCTTTTAATTTCCTGCCTTTTTTTCCACCTGTGCGAGATTAGGATGCTCTAAGTGAGGCTGCCTTTGTCGGTGTGTGGAGGGAGAGATGAAAATGAATGGTTGGAGGGGAAATGCTCCCCAGCTTGGGGAGAGGGACTCGGGGAGGTTTGGGGTACACTGGGAGTGATGGAGGGGAGCGAGGTGGAGAGAAAACACAGCTGAGGATCAAATTCAGGAGTGTGCACCGAGCTGTGCAGCTTCAAACCTTCTTCTTGTTCAGTAGCAGTGAGGTGAAGGGTGTTGACACATTAAGTGGTGGCAATTAGGCCCGGAGTTAACACCTTATTAAGCGGGACTAAGGGCAGTTGGCACCTCCAAACCTCCATGTCGGGACACAGCACGGGGGCGGAGAGACTTGCTCCCGACCTTGGGGGCTGTATCAGTCGTTTCTGAGATCCATAAAACTCTTCGAGGCAGCAAACCCAAGGGCAAACTGGAAGTATGGGAGTCAGAGGAACCCGTCCAGCTCCAGAGTGGTGACACACTCTCCCTCTGGCCAGCTCTGCCACAGCAGTTCAGGGCAGGAGCTGCCTCTCCTCGAGTTTTCCATCAGGATTGCCAGCACCGTGCCCAGATCCTGTGCCCACTGAGATCTGGGGCTCAGGGTGGTGTCTTCTGGAGTCTGAGCTGGAGCAGAGACTGGACAGAGCAAGAGGATAAAGCAGGGATTTATTAAAAGGCCTCACTGGGCACACCTGGGCAGCACAAGAGCCCGGCTGGGATACACCCAAGGTGACCCCAAAATGGGCACAGAATGGACGAGGTCTCACACATAAGTTCTGGTCCATCAGCATATTGGAGTTAATTGTCCAACCACAGCTCCAGGTTAGGAAGCTCCATCCTCCTTGGTTTTTCTTCTCCCTTCACCCTTGGTTTTGTTCTTGGGCCTGAAAGTTGTCCTTGGTCCCAGACTGGAGAAGGAATTGTTTTATCCACCTGCTCTGTGAAGAGAGCTCAGTAGCACTGAATATGAAACCTAAAACTGCCCACCAAAACAGCCCAGAATCTAAAAAATATAAAAGCTAAACCCTCTGGCATCAAGGGTTCCTAGGGTTTGGATGGGGAGCTGTGACATGGCAGTGTGATCTGTCCTTACCCTGTGTGACTCCAGAGTGTGGTGTGCCGGCCCTGCAGCGCTTCTGCATCCTCAGGTGCAGGGATGTGGGTGTCACAGCATGGATGGGGATGAACATCCCCCTGCCCCTCTGCAGCTGCCCAGCCCAGGCAGAGGAACCTCCTGGCTCAGGGTTTTGTGATTTGGAGCCCTTTGGTACTGACTTTGCCAGGACATTGCCACCCTGCCCATCAACCATTCCCAGGCTGATGTGGGGGTGGCAGCCTGGAGGAAGGGCTCATTCCTCAGTGACTCTAAGAGGGAAATGCCAAATGTCCATGAAATGCCATAAATCCTCTCATGTTGCACTTTTTATCATGGCTGCTGGGCTGCATATCCATAAGGGTCTTTCATGAGACTCAGGCCCTGTATTTGCCAGTTAGTATTTACTGCTCCTGTTTGTCCTGCTCCTGATTCAGCTCATCTGAGAAATTCTGGGGATGCTATTGTGCTCTTGTGCATGTTTGCCCCATTTGGAGGGTGAAATGCTGGCCAGTCTCAGGGGTGGCAGTGGGGACACCCTTGGAGCCCCTCAGTGTGGCACATTGCCTGTGGGGTTGGGGATATTTTGGAGCTGGCCTCTCTTCCGGCCAGGCATGCTGCAGGAGGAATCGTGCCTGCCAGGACATCCCAGGACATGGCAAGGGGAGCTGATTTTCCTATCCTGGTGTTGGCTGGCAATCCCAGAAGCAGCTGGGCAGTGCCCAAGTGACTTCTGCCTTCCAGCTTCCAACCCTTTGCAGTTCCTTCAATGGGATGGCCATAGGGCCTGGGGATGGGGTGAGGACAGTTCCTGCTTGGACAGCCTGGGTACTGCTCTGCTCCAGCCTCTGCTGCCATCTCTGGTGGGGTCAGCATCCCTGGAAGTGTTCAAACAGCACGTGGATGTGGCATTTGGGGACAAATTTCAGTGGGGCATGTGGCAGTCCTTGCTTAGTGGTAGGATGTCACACTATGACACCAATGAACACATGCACTCACTATGACTGTCTTAGCAGAGAAAGGAGGAAAAGAAGTTTATTGTATGACCTTGCTATGTATACCATTCCAAAGGTGACCAGGGACTGGAGGGTGAAGTTGCCACCTCTCCAGCCACACTGGTCAAACCAAGAGTCCATCAATTCTCGCTTCCTCTAGAAAGGAATGCAAAACAATCATTGTTTACATGAAAGTGCATGAGAACTCCACTACAAAAATGCAAAACATCAGAAGGCTGAGAAAAGCATTCAAAGATCAAGGTGACAGTAGGATTCTTAGAGGGCTTTTCCAGCCATAACGATTCCATGATTCTGTGAGATCCACACCATCCTCTGCCTTTTCCCTGCGTGCTCCCCTTGTCCCCACTCCTGGGGTGGATTTGTGGCCTCTGTAAGCTGTGATGTCATGGTTCTGATGGTGGCACGGCAGGGTGATGTCACAGGAGGAGAGGGTGGCTCCTGGCAGGCTCAACATGCGGGAGGAGCCGCGGGGACAGCCGTGGGGCTGAACTGGGATGGAGAGACGTCAAAGCCGAGCGGGCGTCAGAGCTGCTCCGCTGTCAGCGCGGTGGCTTTCAGTGCTTTCAGTGTTTGCTTTCATGTGACAGCTGCTTCCAAAGGCTGGCAGCTCTCCAGCAGCCCGGGCAGGGTGAATGGTGTGGCCGGTCCTCCGGCAGCCTGCCCTGCCCTTCAGAGAGACAGGCTCCGTGCTGCGGACAGGAGGCATTTTTGTGGTTCCTGTGGTTCCCTGTGTTTTCTGGGAGAAGGGAAGAAGCAACAGGAGCGCAGACTGTGGGCTGGAGAGCGCTGTGGGTCAGGCCAGTGGCCCTGGAGGGGTTGGCACAGCCTGGCCTGGCACGGTGCCCATGGCCAGGGTGCTGCTGTGGGTCCCAGTGGGGGAGGGCTGTGCTCCCCAGTGCCACGTGCTGGGGCTCCTGTGCTCACTGTGCCCACCCCTGTGAGTACCAGCACAGGCTGATAGCCCCCACCTTGCCCACTGGGCCAGGGGGAGAGCCCAGGGTAGCCCAGGACATCGGGGCTTTGCTGTGGCCCGGGGTTTCCATGTCTGCTGCTTTGGCACCCGGGGCTGTGTGAAGGCATCTTTTACCCTGACAGCAAACCCATGGTGACAGCTACCGCAAGGGGCCAGATTAAAACCAGATGCACCCCTGTCTCTCCAATGCCAGCAAAGCCAGAAACAGCCCTCTGGGGACGGGTAGTCTGCTTGGTCTCAGAGCCCAGAGGCACCGTCAGCCCCGGGCTAGGCAGTGCCTGGGCAGGAGTGGGCACCCAGCGGGTACCGTGGGGCCCTGGCCCGAGAGGCAGCAGGGCCCAGGGCATGCAGGGCCGTGGCTAATGAGAGAAGACGTCGTTAATTAGAACAAGGCAGCGCGTCGTATGTGTGGCGCCGGCTTTGAAAGGGGCTTTGCGTGTTGTCTTCGTTCAGGGTGTGAGAATGCGGCTCACTCGCTTTTTCTTTCTGAACAAATTAAGGACACATTTCACCCATCAGGAGATGAAATAAAATACGAGCAGGGAGGGAGCGTGCCTGGCGAGCTCCCTGTGCCCGTCCAGCCTGCTCTGCCCTGTGGTGTGCAGGTGCTGCCAGAGCCCTGCCTGCCCTGGCTGCAGTGTCTGCTGGCCCCTACCTGCCATCACACCCCCTCATTGACCTTCCCAACTCACCTGGGGTGGGCAGGGGGACAAGGTGACGTTTGAGACCCCCCTAGGCTTGGCAGGGTGGAGATGCCCATGGCTGGAGCAGCTGGTGGAATGTGAGGCCCTCAGGATGCTCTGGCCTCGTGGCAGACCGAGGTCGGTACCACGGTGGGATTCCTCTCCTCAGTTAAGGAGGACACTCCTTAAATTATTTTTAAATTTTCTTTTCCTACTGCTGGACCTGACCTCCCCAGAGAAGCACCATCACTATTTTGGGGTCTGGAGTGGAGGATGAGGTGTGGGCAAGAGGAAGAGACAGGGAATAAAATACAGCTGTTCCTGTGAACCATCGCGATGTTGGTGTTCTGCAGCTAATGATTCCAAGGGCCACTAAGATGCTCAGAGAGCTGGAGCCAGGCTGGGAGAGCTGGAGGTGCTCACCTGGAGAAGACAAGGCTCCAGGGAGAGCTCAGAGCCCCTTCCAGAGCCTAAAGGGACTCCAGGAGAGCTGGAGAGGGACTGGGGACAAGGGATGGAGGGACAGGACACAGGGAATGGCTTCCCACTGCCAGAGGGCAGTGATAGATGAGATATTGGGAAGGAATTGTTCCCTGTGAGGGTGGGCAGGCCCTGGCACAGGGTGCCCAGAGCAGCTGTGGCTGCCTCTGGATCCCTGGAAGTGTTCCAGACCGGGTTGGACAGGGCTGGGAGCAACCTGGGATAGTGGGAGTTGTCCCTGCCCATGGCAGGGGGTAGAACAAGATGAGCTTTAAGGTCCCTTCCAGTCCCAGCCGTCCTGGGATTCTGTGAAATTGGCACAGACAGCTGCCAGTCCCAGCTCTGTGGGAACCTCAGGGATGTGCTGAGCAGAGCACGTGGGCTGTGCTGGGAGAGGCTCTGAACCAGCACAGCTGGGGAGGCCCGTCCACTCTGGGGACACGGGGCTGGCCAGGCAGCCCTGAGGGCACTCCAGTCCCCAGTACCACCATCCTGCTCTCTTCTGTTTTCCAAGGTTATTTATTTGTCTTTATCTATTCCATTCTTTCCCTGACTCGCAGAGACCCTCTCAGCAGGTCAGCACAATCCCCCTCCCTCAGGGTGGTTTTTACTTTTATACTAAAAATTAAGTGTACAATATTTACAATAATTTTCCAATCCCTATCACCTTTGTTGGACAGTCTGTCCCTACTCTAAACCAACCAGAAAGTGTCACCATCACACCGGAGGACAAGAACAACAAGGATAGGACACACCCACATTCCTCCATCTTGCCCCCTGAACCCCCATTCTAAACCCCCCCAAATTCTACTTTTCACCCTGTGACAAATTAACTCTCACTCTACTCAAACTCTAGTGGTCTGTAAATCCTCACACAGAGATGGTAATTTCTCCCAAGGGCTAAAATGGAAGGCACAAATGTTTTTGACTTTGTGTCGAAGTCTCTGAGCCCCCTGCCTGGGTCTGAAATCATCCAGGACAGTCAGAGGAGTGTTCTGGGCTCTGACACTGCTCCTCCTTCCGACCATGGAGCATCAGCACTGCTGAAGCCTGAGAGAAAAAAAAACCCAGTGCAGCCATCCCTCCCCCCTCGGTAATCCATTCCCTGAGCTGGATTTAGGGATTCACTGTGGCATTAAATGCAAATAACAGACGAGTCGGTTTCGCCCCAAACGGGGGGGGGGGAGGAAAACGAGTCTGGGAAAGGAGTTTGTGTGCGGTAACCGTAGCTCGGAGGGGCCCACGGCTCCACGCTCTGTGTGTCTCTGCGTGCCTCTGTTTTACCCCTAATACTCGTGGACTGCTGGCTTGTAACGTGACGACTTTTCAACGTCAATAATGGATTGAATAACACTGTCAGGAACCAGGAACGGGGGAAGCGTTAACTCTTTCTCTAGGCTGCGGCTCACCCTGCGAGCCACGGGCAGGGCTGGGGATATTCCAACCCAGCCCCGGGGGATCTCTGCTCCCCAGATTGTTCCCTGTGTCCCAGGCACGGGGGTGAGAACCATGGGAACCTACTCCCTCCTCATCTGATGGCAGCCTGGTTGAGGGGTGCGGAGTGTGGCACATTTCACCGCAGAACTTTTGAATTAGTTAGGAATTTACCAATTAAGCCACGTTAACTGACAAGGCGTTGCTTGCTGTTAAATTTGGCACATCTCTGATTTTTTTTCTTTTTTTTCCCTTCTGTCCTGGTGACTGAGGAGAAGCTTTTAGCACTTCCAGAGTGGATGTTCCCCACATGGGAAGTGCCTCTGCCTCTTGGCTGTACCAGCCCAGCTGGGACCACTGCCCACCTCACACTCCTGCCCTGTCCTTGGTGACATTTCCTGCTCCCCAGGACAGCATTTCCTTTCTCCCATTCCTTGGTGAATGCAATTTTTTCCCCATCACGGTGAGTCCCCTGCTCTGGGCAGCAGGCAGACAATGCTTTGTAAGCCATTAAACCCAGAATCACAGAGTCATGGAATCACCAAGTTGGGAACAGACCTCTAAGATAATCCAGTCCAACTATTAACCCAGCACTGCCAAGGCACATCCACAGAACCTTCAAACCCCCCATGCCCTGGCCAGCCTGTGTCAGTGCCTGACCACCCTTACTGGTACGAAATTGTCCATGTATCCCATCTAACCCTCTCCTGGTGTAAATTGAGGCATTTCCCCTTGCTGTGTCCCTGTTCCCTGGGAGCAGAGCCTGACCCTTCCTGTCCCCTCCTGTCAGGGAGTTGTGCAGAGCCACAAGGGCCCCCCTGAGCCTCCTTTTCTCCAGGCTGTGCCCCTTTCCCAGCTCCCTCAGCCTCTTCTGGGGGTCCAGCCCCTTCCCAGCTCACTCTGTTCTCTTTTCTGCACCAACGCCTCAGGATCTTTTCTGTCCTGAGGAGCCAGAACTGCAGGTGCCTCAGCAGTGCTCAGCACATGTCACTGCCCTGGCCCTTTGGCCACACCATGGCTGGCCCAGGCCAGGTGTCACCGACCTTCTTGCCCACCTGGGCACACCTGTGCTCAGGTTCAGCTGCTGTCACCAGCACCCCCAGGGCCTTTCCTGCTGGGCATTTCCCAGCCAGCCTGCCCCAAGCCTGGAGCTGCAGGGGGTTGTGGTGAACCAAGTGCAGGACCTCGCACTGAGCCTTGTTAAACCTCATCTGATGGGGCTTGACCCACTGCTCCAACTGTTGGAATTGGTGAATCTGTGCTCCTCTAATGCAAGCAGAGAATTTCAGCTTTGCTGTTTGCAGCAGGCAGGAGGATGCCCAGTCTGGCAGCCCCATCCCTGCTCACCCTGCGCTCACCCCATTCTCACTCTGCTCCAACTCAGCTGCAGAGCAGCAGTGCCAGGGTTTGCCCTGTGGTGATCAAAGTGAAATTTCACAGCTCTGCCCACACTGTGTGGCTCTAAAAAAGACCTGTTGTGGTGAGGACACTGTGCTCACAGTCCTCTCCTGCTGTCCCCAGAGTCCCTTGGCACATGGACTGATGTGCCCATATTGCTCAGCACTTGCTCTGCATGGGGCAGCCCAGCACTGCCCCCTTTGCCCTATCCAGGCTGGCACCTTTGCATGGTGCCTTAAGGCCATGGCTTGTGGGCTGAACTTTGAACTTTGCTTCAGCTTCCCAACCACAGCTTGCAGCTCGGCGCTGGTTGGGATTTCAGCTCTGGGGCTGCTCCTGAAGCAGAGGGAGCAAGAGACCAGTTTGGGGGGCGTTGGGCAGCCAACCAAGGCAGACCCCAGCCATCCCTGGCAGCTGGGGCTCCTCACTGCTCCCTGCTGCTTTTCCTGCTTGGGGACAGGGCTCAGGATGTCCCCGTGTCCCAGTGTCTTGGAGAGTGAGCCTGCCTTCCAGATGTGTTTCACTGTGCTGTGTGGCAGAGTGGGATGCCACGGGATGGTGGATTTGGATGCTTGGTGACAGCAGAGAAGCTGTGCCCCTGGCTCATGGGAGTGGCACAAACTGGCCTCACTTCAATCCCCATGTGGGCATTTTCTCAAGAGCTGGACTCAATAATCCCTGTGGGTCCCTTCCAGCTCAGAACATTGGGTGAGTCTGTGTCCACTCTGCAGCCTCGAGGTGAGATTCCCTTTTTCCTACCTACGCTTGCTGTGCTCACACCACGTAGGGGACAGCCTCTGGATCATTCCTCATGTTCCTTGGAAAGCCCTGTACGTGGGGCCACACGAGCGTGACTGGTGCTATCCCTGGAGCTGCATGGTCCTTCCTCTCTGGGGGCAGTTTCTAAAGAGGGACACCCTGTCATGGGACGTGGCTGTGCTTCCCCCAGGAACACCTCCAGGAGCAGCAGTGACTTCCACAGGAAAACACTTCTCCAGCAGGAGAACACCTCCTCCAGGAGCAGCAGTGATTTCCACCAGCCAGGAGCAGACAGTGTCCCTGTGTGACTACCCAGCCACAGCATCACTGCGAGCCATCATCCCACAGTGTCACCCCAGGTGCCCAAGGGCTGCAGGAACACGGCTGGGAGTAGGGAAATGCCTGGGGATAGCTGCTTTCCAACCAATGCAACTTCAGCTGAGTGCTCTGGGGGACCCCCTCCTCCCATTTGGCCTCAAGGAGAAGAGGGAATTTAAGGAAAAAAAAAAAAAGGAAAATGTTGGTTTTGTTTTGGCTGGGGAACTGGAGCCACAAGGAATGTTGGGAAGCCGCAGCTCGGGTTACCCTGTTCCAGCACTCGGCATGGTGCTCTGGCAAGGAGGAACAAGGGGCTTCTCCCTCCCTGCCTGGCTGAGACGGAGCACAAAGGCCAGGCCTGGCCTGCAGGAGCTCTGTGGGATCACTGCTGGGAAGGGGCAGTGCCCAGGCAGGGTGAGGGATGCTCACCCAGGTGGCAAACAGGGCTCTGGGGAGGAGGAACTGGTGCAGCACTCTCCCTGCAGTCTGATGTGACACACGCCCTAAAATAGCCAGGGTTCTCTTTGGACTCGTGGTTTTGAGGGGTTTGGTCACAGGTCGAGCCTCCCAAGGAACCAGAGCTGCATGGAGGAGCCCTCAGGCAGAGATGATCTCCAGGGGATGTGTATGGGAGCTGAGCCTGACCTTGGAGTCAGTGGTCAGAGTCATCCTGGGGCAATGGGTGTGCTTCTGGACACCAGAGACAGAGCTTGTACTAATCAGGACCCTTGGAGAGGGTGTAGGTGGACACTGGTACCGCAGGACATTGGAACCTTCAGCTTTGGATGTTGTCCCCCAAGGTGCAGGGACCTCACCTGACCAAACGAGGGGGCTGAGCTCAGACCTCATTAATGACTGCAGCTTCATCCCGAGGGGCAGCTCCCATCTCTGCTCTCTGTCACAGGGACAGAGACTGGGAACAGCTGGAGCTGTGCCAGGGGAGGATCAGGCTGGATCTCAGGGAAATTCTTCCCCCAGAGGGTGCTGGGCACTGCCCAGGCTCCCCAGGGATGGGCACGGCCCTGAGGCTGCCAGAGCTGCAGCAGAGTTTGGACAGGGATGCCCAGGGTGGGATTGTTGGGGTGTCTGTGCAGGGCCTGGATGATCCCTGTGGGTCCCTTCCCACTCAGGACATTCCGTGATTCTGTGATTTTGTGGAATGCTACATGCAGGATCAATGAGAGCTCGTGCAGAGCCTTAGATATCCCACTGAGTCTTTTCTGTTGAAGAACCAGAATTGGACACAGGACATAACCACAGGCCTGTTTTTCTGGAGTGTGTCTGAACACAGACACACTGGAGAGCAGGGCAGGGGCAGCAACAGCTCCAGGTCCAGAGCCCTGTGTGTTCACAACACAGCTGAGGGGCTGGTTCAGTGCCAGAGGTTAGAGGAGGGGTTTACACTAAATACTGTAGGGTTTTTCCATCAGGATAACCTTAATCCAGAGAGGGTCACCTATGGCACACCTTCGGGTTTAAGAGGTCACTGCAGGTTTGGGCACAAGGTGGCTGTTCTAAGGTCACAGTGTCTGTTTTAGGGTCACAGTGGCTGTTTTAAGGTCACGGTGGCTGTGTGACCCAGGGCAGGAGGAGCACTGAATGCTGGTGCTGATGTGCAGGCACAGTGTGTCTCCATCCAGGCAGGCTGTGAGGTGGAGAGGGACCTGGTGTTGCAGGTCTGGGCTGTGTCAGTATGTGGTGTGACATGCCAGGGAACAGCAGTGACCTGTGGGACAGCTCTCACCATGCAGGGCATTGCTGCAAAGGCAAGAGGAGTTGGCAGACAGGAACAGGAGCCCACGTGCTGCTGCCCACAATGGGTGAGCAGGAAGGGGGGAGCTGGAAGCACCAGCAGGGGCTCAGGAACATCTCCTGAGCTGTGGGATGTGGCACCTGCCCTGGGAATGTCCAGTCCTGCCCCTTGTGCAGGACTTTGGAGTGTGACAGCAGGGAGCTGAAAGCCTCTCTTCAGGAATGGAGGAGCAAATTGTTTTGTCCTTTGGTCTCCAAAACCATCCACTTCGGCTTGAGAGGAAGGAAGGAAGAAAGGGCTGAAACCAGAGCAGGAAGTTCCTGAAAGGCGAGAACAGCCTTCATCCCCCTGTGCTGAGCTCTCCTCTCCTCTCCAGCGTCATCGCCTGAGAACTGAGAGGTGCTAAATCCTAACTGCAAACTCGCCTGAAGTTCACATCCTCCCTCCTGGAAATAAATCCAACCGTGGCCCTTGCTGAGTTCCTCACATGGTTCTTCTGAGTTTCCCCTGTCCTCTGACCTTTGTTTCTGTGGGTCTGTCCTGACTCGTCCCCACCTGGTGGGGCCCATGCCCCTGCAGGGGAGGCTGAAGGTGCAGAGCAGGGTGAGAGCAGGGAAGCTGTGAGCTGCTGGGGGGAGCAGAGCACCTGGGGCTGGGTTCTTCAGGTCCTCTTGTCTCCCTAGGTGCTGTGTGTGAGCAGCTCCCTGCTGTGGGACAGGGACACAGCCTCTGGCAGTGCTGGACACGGGGTGGGAACCAGCGAGGCACTGATGCCTTCTGGAGGCTGAGCTGGAACAGAGACTGCACAGAGCAAAAGGAGAAAGCAGGGATTTATTAAAAGGCCTCACTGGGCACACCTGGGTGGCACAAGAGCCCGGCTGGGCCACACCCAAGGTGACCCCAAAATGGGCACAAAATGGACACACGGCCATGAGGTCCCACACTTTGATAAGTTCTGGTCCCTCAGCACATTGGGGTTCATTGACCAATTACAGCACCAGGTTAGGAAGCTCCATCCTTCTTGGTTTTCCTTCTCACTTTATTGGCTTTGTTCTTGGGCTGAAAGTTGTCCTTGGTCCCAAACTAGAGAAGGAATTGTTTTATCCACCTGCTCTGTGAAGAGAGCTCAGTAGCACTGAATATGAAACCTAAAACTGCCCACCAAAACAGCCCAGAATCTGAAAAATATAAAAGCTAAACCTTTAAGGCATCATCATCAAGGCTCAGTGCAGGGCCCCTGTGCCTGGGGGCTGGGGGTGTGCCCCGGGATGTTCCCAGTGGGGACAGGACAGAAGCAGTCACAGGTGTCCTGGGCGAGGAGGACATTGGGGACATTGTGACATGGCAGTGCCCAGGCTGGGTGAGAGGGCCTTTTGGCTACCCACATGTGGGATGGCAGGACAGCTCCATGGCCATCGAGGGGGGTGATTCCACTCCAGTGTCCCCAGTTCCAGTGTCCCCAGTGCCAGTGTCCCCAGTGCCAGTGTCCCTTCCCATGGCACCGGCAGGGAGCTGAGGAGAGTTGAGCCGTGGCTCCAGGCCCTCCTCACAGCGGTTCCTGCTGATTCAAGGGCAGGCAGGTGGGGGGACTGGCAGTTTTGATGAAGACAGCATGGTTTCCACCCCTGGATCAGGCTGGGGCTGGCTGTGCTCTGTATAAATGCTCCCGAGCCATGTGCCTTTCCCAGCAGTTCCCAAGGCCGGAGCTACTGTTGAGTGACTGTGGAATTAAAGTCTCGTTTGCAACCCTGACATTCCAGCGCGGTGTCGGGTTTTGGCAGAGGGCAGGCCCGGGGTGTGCCGGTGCTACCCGGGCCTGCCAGCCCCCAAATGTCCCCAAGGCCACGCACATGGCTTTGCTCCTCGCAGGCTCCTGCTCAGGGATGTGTGGGAGAGCCAAAGGAGGGAGCCCAAACTCTCGGCAGCTTGGCTGGGCAGCCAGTGACTTCCAGGCTAACACTTCCAAACCAAAAACTTCACCTCGGCAACGTCGATTCATTTTCCCAGGATTGTGAACCACGGGGAGGTTGGAATCCAAACACACACGAAGTGCCCGTGGTTTCAGACAGCTCTCTCCAGCATCGGGAGGGAGCATGTCTCCAGAAAGGCTGCCCACAAATGTAACTGAAATCCCAGCCTAAACCCAGCTAACTCCAGCAAAAAGAAAGAAGGAAGTTGTTGTTTCACAGCAGCAGATCCATGTGCTGCCCCTTGGGGGGCAGTGGGGCTGTGTGGGGCTGAGGAGGGGGCAGTGGGGCTGTTTGTGCTGTGGGGCTGTGTGGGGGCAGTGGGGCTGTGTGTGCTGTGGGGCTGTGGGGGGGCAGTGGGGCTGTGTGTGCTGTGGGATTGAGGGGGCAGTGGGGCTGTGTGGGCTGTGGGGCTGTGTAGGGGCAGTGGGGGCAGTAGGGCTGTGGGGTTGTGGGGCTGTGTGGGGGCAGTGGGGCTGTGAGAGGTCAGTGGGGCTGTGAGAGGTCAGTGGGGCTGTGTGGGGTCAGTGGGAGCTATGGGGGCAGTGGGGCTGTGTGGAGGTCAGTGGGGCTGTGAGGGGCAGTGGGGGCAGTGGGCCTGTGGGTTTGGATGCCTTCCTCCATCTACAAATCCCAGCCCAGGAGTTTTGTGGGGCTGGAGGGGGGATCCCAGGGGTTTGCAGTTTGAATTAATCCTGGCTGTGTTGCTGGGGTTGGGGTGGGATGGCACCACAGGCTGGCATGCTCCTGCCATAGGGAAACTGAGGCACGGGAAGGGGAGGGATGAGGTTTGCCCATCCAGAGAGACACAGTGGTGTGTGTGCTGGGTGTCTGCAGTGCCGTGGTGGTGCTGGAGGAGCTGGGCACCCCCAGAGTGGGTGGTGTGAGGCAGCAGGAGCACGGTCAGTACCCTCCATGGGCAGGAGGTGACACCTCTGCTGCAGGCAGGGCACGGGAGCTGGGCCTGGGGATGTTCCCAAGTGACATGGGGAGCATCCAGCAGAGACAGGGCTGGGATTTGGCTCTGTGCTGGGCCCTGTGTGTGTTTGGCTGTGGGACTCATGCAGGGCTCAGCATGAGCAAGGACTGCCCTGGTTGTTAGGGAGGGAATTTGCAACGGGACCTCTGTGGAGGCTCTTACAGCCCATCTCTGTTTCCTTATCCCACACATCCACTGTGCCCACCTGGGCCCTCCTCTGCTCAGCTCTGAAATTTTTCCTGGGAACGCTCAAACCCAACAGGATGTGGCCTGGAGCCTCAGCTGGAGGACTGGGCTGGTGGAAAAGGTGCTCCTTTCCTTGTTGGGAGCCTTGGGGTTGTAAGGCTACAAAGAGAAAATGTGAAGCAGGCAAACCCTTGTGTTTGTGCTGGAGCAGCTCCCGAGGCCTCCCATACCCTGTGGGAGTCATTTGTAGATCCCAAAATGCAGTTGTAAGCTGTGAGGCTCTTGTGAAGAATTGATCAAAAGTGAGATTAACTCTAAATGAACACGGCTTTCTGTCTGAAGGAGGGGAAGGAGAAAAGCTCAGCCCTGTCCAGTGGAGGTGGATGTGTTGGGAGCAGTGTTGCTCTCTTGCACTTCCTCCTCATTCTGCACATCCTCTGGCTTCTCCGGAGTGGGACAGGACACATCGGGTGTGGAGCAGCTCCCAAGGCATTGCGAGGCACTCGGGAATATTTCAGCAAAGTCTCCAAAGCTGGTTGGAGATGGAGACATCCCTAATCACCATATCCCCCAGACAGGCACCTCTGCTGTTCCCTTGATCAGCTGCGTGGCTTTGAAGCAGCCCAGATGGTATCTGTTGGTGCTGGGGCTGCTGCATGGCGGGGAGCTGGGGAGGCTGAGCAGGTAGTTTGGGTGTCTGTGTATAAACAAATACAGGTGGTGCCCGGGGAAGGGAATGAAATCCAGCTGGACTTTCCTCCTGGTCCTCCAATCTGGGAGGTGATGGAGTATTTCAGTCTGGGAGGTGATGGAGTATTTTTGATGGCAAGGTTACTCCACGAGGGCACTCCCAAGAGGTTCACATCTTCTCCGTGGAGCCTCTGTGGAGACAGCCTCTACCTGGCCTGCAGAGCCAGCTGCCCAGGTCTGCTCTGAACTGCTTCCCTCTGCTGGAGCTTCCTGTATCTCTGGTGCTTGGACTCTCTTGGACTTCTCTGGTGAAAAAAAAAAACCAAACAAAAAAAACCAAGACTTGTTCTTCTTCCCCAGAGCAGAACAGCTGTGGCTGCCCCTGGATCCCTGGAGGTGTCCCAGGCCAGGTTGGACACTGGGGCTGGGAGCAGCCTGGCACAGTAGGAGGGGTCCCTGCCATGGCAGGGGTGGCACTGGGTGGGCTCTGAGGTCCCTTCCAGCACCAACCATCCTGGGACTTGGTGACTCCCAGAGACTCTTGTTTGTAGGAACACGGAATAGCAGCAAGGGTTTCCTCAAGAAACATCTTTTCCTGGTGGATATTTAGAACCCCCCTCATGCATAACACAGTGTCTTGTCACACACTGGGAATATTTTCTTATCCCTTTGGTATGCCATTCATGGCAGGAGGATGATTCACTCTGGGGACACGGCTTTGAGGAAGAGCTTTGGTTATCTCCAAGCCCATCCAGCAGTTTCCTTGGGATGCTCCTCCCTCTGTGCCTCTCCCTGGAGCACCACAAGCCCAAGTCTGACCCACCAGGGTCCTTCCAAGGCAGCCCATGAGCTCACAGCCCAGGCTCTTGACTCATTTCCCAGGACTGAAGCACTCAGCCCACGGTCTAACCCTGATTTCCCCAGCGGGCTTGAGGCTGCGAGGGGAACAACAGAAAGAAAGGACCCTCTTGGCTTCCCTCTCTTGGTATTTTTCTCAGTGTTTGTAGACATTCTTGCTGGTTTTACTCTGAAATTGTTTTCTTGTGCAATTCATGTGGGTCTGTACTGCTATATTTAATACTTTGCTAGTATCAGATTTTGCTTTCAAGGTCTTTCAAAACAAAAACCAATAAAAATAAATCCTCTTGCCGGAGGTCACTGAGGTGAGATGGCTTTTTCCCAAGCGCTGTCATGCTTTG
This sequence comes from Certhia americana, assembly GCA_018697195.1. Lineage (NCBI taxonomy): Eukaryota > Metazoa > Chordata > Aves > Passeriformes > Certhiidae > Certhia > Certhia americana. The sequence goes on from CM031870.1 coordinate 15,084,539, forward strand.
GACTTTTCCCTGCTCCCTGTCCAAGATTATTCCCCCTTGCCTAGAGGCTCTTTTCCCCCATCAGCTGTCCCTGTGCCCAGAGGTGAAGGAAGCATGTGATGTGTGCTGCTCTGTGTGTTCAAGGCTGTCTGCAGCAGAGGGCATGGAGGACAGCTGGGACAGAAACATCTGTCCTGAGCCTGCTGCTGCTGCAGGACCTTCCAGGTGCTTCCAGGGCCCTTGGTTCTGGGGCTCACTGGTCCCTTGGCCTGGAAAAGTCTCTTTGTTTCTAGCACAGAAGTTTTGGACCACTGTGGCACACAGAATCACAGAATTTCTAGGTTGGAAGAGACCTTCAAGATCATTGAGTCCAACCCATGGTCAACTAGACCATTGCAGCAAGTGCCACATCCAGTCTTTTGTTAAACACATCCAGGGATGGTGACTCCACCACCTCCCCAGGCAGAACATTCCAGAAAATGGGCACAGGGTTCCCAGAGAAGCTGTGGCTCCTGGAAGTGGCCTAGGTCAGGCTGGATGGGGCTTGAAGCAGCCTGGTCCATGGAAGGGGCCCTGGCCTGTGGGAATGGGTTGGAATGGGATGGGGTTTAAGGTCCTTCCTTACACAATTCTATGAAATCCATCCCCAGCCTCTTCCAGGCGCCGTTGTTTCTGCTGGGGGAGCTGGAGGGTGTCATGGATCACTGAGCTGCCCCAGCTGGCCATCCCAAGCAGAAAGGATGCCACTCACAATCCCAACTGGAACTGTCCCATCAGGAGTCCCCCGGCCTACTGCTCCAGAGCTTCTGCCTTGAAGCTGGGGCAGAGCAGCTCTGGAAAGGTGCTGCTGATGTCCTGGCCTGCAGGAATGCACCTGTGCTGCCCAGATCTCTGGGAGGTGGAGGAGGAGGAGGAGGAGAGGATGGTGGCCCCGGCTCCCCACACAGCCATGCGAGTTGCTGGGTGCTGTGCAAATAACTGTGCTGTATTCTGAATTTTCCAAAGTTGGGTGATGTAGGAACCGAGGCTCCCTCTGCTCTGTTTTAGTTTTATTAGCCAAACCATTTAACCAGCAGAATTGTTTGCAGAAGCAAAGCACTTTGGTCCCTGAGTCGTTGAGCTTCCGCTTTCCATCCGCTCTCAGTAGGACAGTGATCGTGTGCTAAATCCCAATTAATCATTAAGAAGATATTTGAGGTTTAACAGCTATGTTATAAGATACAGTTTTTACTGGTTTTGACCTCAGTTAAATATGTTTTTAATAGTGGATGGTATTTAATTAAACATAAAATAACAGAGGCTTATTAAATCTAGAGAGACCTTTCCTAGTGATGGATATTGAATGTTAAGTAAATATCACTTGGTCATTAGAAGCATATTCAGAGTGGTTTTACAGCTATGTAATAGGCAGGTATCTGATTACCCATCTGCCCAGGTCCAATGAATAAGCTCTTAATAATCAATTGCCACTCATTTAATATATCATAACAACTGTCCTATTAGACCTGAATTAGATCCTTGTAAGAGCAAACAGAGGCAATCTGGTGCCCACTGGGATTTTGAGGGGATTTTGTTTCGTTTCAGGTTGATGGTTCACTGAGATTGGGGTGGTTGGAGATTGGATGACACTGGGCTGGGTGATGGACAAGGAGCTTTCCCGTGTTCCTGTGGGAGCAGCACTCAGGGCTGGCACCATCCATCTGGGGTGCAGAGGCTCCCAGAGCTGCACTGGGTGGGGTTGGTGGCTCTGGGGTGACACTGTGACTCCCGGTGTGTCCTCTGGGCACTTGTTCTTTCTCTAGGGCAGGACACGACAGCTGCCTGGGAGGAAGGAGATGCAGCACTGCTGCACATTCCCATTAACCTGCAGAACTTGCTGCCATGCAGAACCTTCAAAGCACAGTCATTAGCTGGTGTCAGGGGAGGCTGAGACTCGTCTGGGGGTGATAGGATCAGGAAGAGGCACTTGGGGCACAGTGATGATTGTAATTCAGGGCTGTGTGTGAAGACAGAACAGCAGCTGTTGGTTTCTCAGGCTGATTCCTGTCTCTCTGCTCCATGAATCCAGGTTCTAGTCTCTTGTTTCTCCAAGATTTCTGTTCTGTGTAACAGCAAGGTACTTTCCAGGTTGCCAAGTGTGTGGCTTGTGGGTGGATAGGGACCCTAGGAGGACTTGAGACACTCCCTCCCGTCCTCAGGAAGCAGGATGTTGAGTGCAGGCTTTTTCTTCCTTTTGGGGTGAAATGTGATTTACTTTGCAAGGCCCAGCAAGTGGTGGCTGTTCACAGTGCTGTAGGGCAGGAGCTGCTCTGAGATGGCAAAAGAAGGCTGGCACACCTGGCTGGAGTGGGACTTTCTTCTTACCTGGGAGAGATGGAGGACCTTGGCAGACAGAGATGATCTGGAGAGTTTGAGAAGGGTGGTTGTCACTTGCTCTGAGGCAGCAGCACGTTCTCCAGGAATTACTGTTTCCCTCACCCTTCGAAATCCCATCTTGTACTTTTGGAGGAAGTGACAGACCAGGACTGGGAGTTTGGGAGCTGTGGGAACAGCACAGCTTTGGGTAGGAAAGACCTTAAAGCCCTTCTCATTCCATCTCCTGCTAGCCCAGGCTGCTCCAAGCCCTGTCCAGCCTGTCCTTGGACACTGCCAGGGATGGGAAAGGTTTGGGATATCAGTGTGCAGCACATGTGTGCAGCCCAGCTGGGGTGGGAGGAACAACCAGACCACGTCATCCAATTAAAGTTGAACATAAAAAATGATAAATACAGAGGTGGCAGCTTTTAAGCAGAAAGAAAGCTGCTGCTGCCAAGCCCCTGTGCGAGACTGGGGGTTTGGATTTCTGGGGCAAGCTGGAGCCCAGAGCACTGCTTTTCTGGGACTCCGTGGGTAGCCCTATTAGCTTGCTTCCAGCAACACTTGTGTCGTGATTTCTCGGTGCTGCTGCATTTCACAGGCCACAGGTTGTGCTGGCTGCCGCAGCAGCAGCACTGACTCAGCGCTGGAACAATGCGCCGGCAGCCGGGGCCAGTGATTCAGCTGCCGGCTCAGAGGATGAGCCTGGCTCCTCTGCTGCTTATTAATCTCTGCTAGTGCGTGAGTCAGGCTCTCCTCGCCCCCGGGCAGGAAGGCAGCCGTGGTGGGATTTAAGCAGGGAGCCGGGAAGGGGCCCGGGGGAGGGTGGCAGCCTGATCTGGCCAGCCTGCTCCCAGGGCTCTGAGCCATCCCCGGTGTGTTCCGGCACTGAGGACAGCTCTCGGCAGTTCCATCCTAACCCCCTAGCCAGCTCGGGGGTCTTGCCTCCTCGCCGTGGGGTTCCCAGGGTGGTTTGCAACTTGGGCTTTGTGCCCTCCTGCTGCTCGTTGCAGGTCTGGAGGCAGAGAGGTGATTGTGCCCTGCTCACCCCTCTTGTCTCCTTTTCCCACCCTGGCCCACTCTGTGTGTTTGGCAGTGCTCCCTGCATGCTGCAGCCCTCGACAGGAGCCCTGGGAGCTGTCGGACAGTTCTGGGACTGAGCAGGGTCATCACATGTGCAGCAGTGTCACAGAGCATCCTCGTCTGCCAGCAGGATCCAGGCCTGGATTGCTGCAGGGTACCAGAGTGCCAGGACCAGCCCGGGTCCGGCTGTGCCAATTGCCAGGACTGTGAGAGCAGCCTGGCAGGAGGGGAAGCGGTGAGGGCAAAGGTGTGGGAGCACCCAGGTGCTGACTTGGGCTCGGCTCTGGCCAGGTGGAAAACCTGCAGGAATTCCTGCAGCCTCCGGCAGAAACATTCCTGGGGTTGGGAGACAGGAAAAGCTCACGGTGGGAGCTGTGCCACCCTTCCTCACCCACAGGGTGGGTGCCAGCTCTGCCATACCCACCCAGCTGTGGGGTGGGCACAGGGTGAGGGGCACCACAGCCTGACCCTGGGGTCCGCTCTGCCTCCTCCCTTTGTTCTCCCCTCTCCTCACAGAGCCCTGAGCCGACCCAGCCGCCTTGGCCAAGGCCAGCTCAGCCATAAACCCCTCTAATCCCGGCAGGCTGGGGCACAGAGCCGCCCGCTGCCACCGGGACAGCTCTCGGTGGGTGGCTCCTATTTAATGCAGATTTATTTCCTCTGAGTCGCCGGCTCTGCTGTTGCTCACTCCTTGGCTCTGGGAGCATCCAGCATTTACCTTCTTGCAGTGAGGGGCTTCGGAGGGGACTGTAACTTCATTGTACGTGTCAATTAGGAAAACACCCTCAGGAATTTCCTTTCTGATGCTGCCTGGCTCTACAATAACCTCTGTCTCCGTGGCTGCCGGCTCCCCAGAGCCCGTCCCGCCAGGGTAAACTGACGGGGTAGCTAGGAGCAGGCTCAGCTCCTGTTCCAGCTCCCTCGCAGCGCCGAGCCCCATCTCGTTTCCACTTCTCCTGCACTCCTCACTCCCTCTCTGGGCGCTGGAGTTTGGAGTTGTTTTGGAAACCGCTGCGACTCCGGCCTGACGTCACCAGGGCTCTGTAGTATCTCTGTCTCCATCCTAGTTAGGCGCTTCCTGCTCCCTGGCTCTCACTCCGGCTCGCCTGGCGTGTCTAGGCTCTTTCTTCTTCTCCACAATTCCCCAGGGATTTCTTTTCAACTTTCCCCCTCCCCCTTCCCTTCATCTCTTACACAGCGGTTTTGTCTTTCCCTTTTTTTTTTTTAATAAAAAATTATTTTCTTTTCTCCTCTCCCCTCCAAAAATGGCTTTTTCCCCCCCAAACTGGCTTTCCCAATTAATTTTTTTTTATTTTTTTTTTTTTTTTTTTTTTTTTTTTTTTTTTTTTGAGCAGGGACCATGCCCACTCTGCTGCTGGGAATCCCGAGGTGCTGGTACGCTCCTGCTCATTCCCAAGGCCAGGACAGGGGGAGCAGGTGATGCCCAGCCCCAGCAGTGCCGTGGTGGCATCAGGCAGGGTCTGTCCTGTGGTGGGGGTTTTCTGCTGCCCCTCTTGTGCACCTCCCCTCTCTTCTCCCACCACCCCATCTCAGCCCAGCTTTTCAGGCACAGCCAATCCATTGCTCTGCCCCACATCCCCAGCCGGATCTCCCCGTGCTCTGACACCTCCTTCCCTGCCGGCATCCATCCTGTTCCTGCTGGGAGTGCCCCCATCCCTGTGCCACCCTGGGGCCAGCCCGTGATTCCAGCACTGCTCTCTTCTGCCTGGAAAAGCATCTGTGTGGTTTCATCACGACTCTCTAGTGAGTGTTCACTGAGCACAAACAAAATACGATTTATTTCTTTAATTTCTTTCCTCACCGCTGCTGAAACGCTGCCTGATTGCAGGCAGACCCCCCAGGGCTGTGGCTTCCCTCCCGCCTCTTGCTTATTCATCCCGACCCCCAGCCAGAGCAGTGCTGTGCTTCCCATAGGAGCATTCCTGGGAACAGCACTATGACACATAAAATACAAATATATATATAATATGTGTGGGTGGGAGTGTATGTGTGTGTGTGTGTATACACACACACACATATATATATATATATATATTTATATATGTTTGCAAAGACATGTAGTGATAGGGCACAGGGGAATGGCTTTGGACTGAGAGAGAACAGGGTTGGATGGGATATTGGGCAGGAATTGTTCCCTGGGAGGGTGGGCAGGTCCTGGCACAGGGTGCCCAGAGCAGCTGGGGCTGCCCCTGGATCCCTGGAAGTGTCCAAGGCCAGGCTGGATGGGGCTTGGATCAGCCTGGGATAGTGGGAGGTGTCCCTGGACATGGCAGGGGGTGGAATGAGATGAGCTTTAAGGTCCCTTCCAACCCCAGCCATTCCATGATTCTGTGATTCCATGATTCCAGGATCTGCAGCTGACCTCCCCCTGCCCTGCAGGAGCTGGGCAGTGCCACACCTGCCCATAACGACTGGGTAAACTGAGGCACATGGGGTGAGTGCCAGGAGGGCCATGTGATCACAGTCCTGTTGTGACACACACCTTGAGTTTTCTGTCGCTGGGTGTGCCTGTAGCCTGTCAGATCACTTAATCCCTGCAGTATCTTTTTAATGTTATTTGGATTAAAGTTGGATTTGGGCAGTGGCTGTCCCTGGCTGTGTGAACATGTGGTGCCCAGGGGTGAAACCCCAGTAAGGGTCAGAGGCTTTAACACAAACTCCTGGGAAGGTTTTGACTCTTTCTGGAGAGAAATGGGGTCTGGACACAAGAGTTTCTTTATCCCATTTCAGCCAGTTCCTCCTCAGCCTTTTTCCTCCTCATCCTTCCCAAAGACCGTATTTATTTCATATTTATTTCTAAGTCATTCTCTCCACCTGTGGCCAGGAAGGTTTGGGTGCTGTTCACTTGCCACAAGCTTGTGCTGGACCAGAGGCTCCTGCATTCTCCCTGGTGTCCCCATCTGCCACATGTGCCTAAAGTGACCGAGCCCCTCCTTGCCGTGCTGCTGCCTCTGGGCAGTGCCTGGGCAGCACTGAAGCTCCTGCTTGTCCTGTTTTGTGGGACAGATTGTGGGAGTAAGAAACACGGACCTGTGCCCTGTGGAGGGCACAAATCCCTCCTGAGGTGAGAGGCTGCTGTTTTTAAAGCACAGGGAAGCCGGGGTGAGTTTGTGCTGGGCGTTGATCTGGCAGGGCCAGTGCTGCTGGGCAGGGCTGGGTGTCACACAGGGATCAGGAAAGGGGAGGGATGGCCTCAGTGGCTCCTGTGGGATGGCACGGGGGGAACCAGGTGCTGGTGTGGCCAGGGGAGCTGCAGGTTTGCTGTGCCTTGTATCAGCAGTGTGGGCTCAGTGTCTGCTGCAGCTGGGAACTCCCAGCTTTGCCCTCTCGGTGGGGGTTCTGGGCTTGCATTGTCATCACATCCAGGAAGTCAGAGATGGAGCAGAGTGCCACACTGTCACATCTGTGCCCCACTGCCACCCCGGGCTGTGCCTCTCTGGGGAATGGCTGCACCCTGAGCTCAGGGCTCGAGGCTTCTCCTGCAGCCACTGCCCAGAACCCTTCCCTGCAGTGCCCAGTGCCCCAGCAGCCACATCTCCAGTGTGCCAGCCAAAGATTGCCCTGTGGGTTTTCACCACTGGATGTGGATGTGGCATTAAAGGCTCGCTTTGTCTTTGCAAATGCTGGGCTCATGCAAGCTTTTGGGGTGGGCAGAGCAGCCTCACAGATCTGTCTGTGCTGGGAAGAAGCTCTGGGACTGGGGATGGGGCCGCTGGAATGATGCAGGGACCCTAGGAAATGCTTCCCCCCTTGTTTTCTAGGTTGGTGTGGTTTTGTTTCCCTCCGTCCAGGTGTTTGGGATGGCCATGCTGCTGGGGTGTGCAGGATGTTCCTTGTCAGGCAGGAGCTGGCAGGTACAGGTAACCCTGCCTCTGAACAGACATTTCCATGAAGGTGCCTCGAGGTCTGTTATTGCTGCTTACCTGGGACAGCCACAGAGGCCTGTAATTGTTGGGAGAGGCTGTGGGCGGCCGGATAGGGATCTTGGAATAGGCTGCTGCCCTCCCAGCAGGGAGAGCCTGGCCAGCCAGGAGGGAGAGGAGGAGGACAAGGAGGAGAGGAAAAGACGAGAGCGATAGGGAAGAAGCAGGGACCTCTTTGCAGCTCTGAGTACCACGGAGATGGTGAGTGATGAGTGATTTTACATCAGGCTGGAGGGGTACCTAAGAGATTTACTGGGAAGAAGCAAATCAGGGTGGTTGTTTTCTTCACAAGGCTCATGAAGACTTCGTGGCTCTGGCTGTGGGGGAGGCCAGGTGGGCTCAGCAAGCATCCTGGGGGACTGCTGCCCTGTGGGGTGCAGAGGTGAGCTCTGCCCAGACCACTGGGTGTGAGGATGTACCGGGGTGTGCCTGACAGGAGGGACCTCTCCCCTGGCATTGCAGCCAGCCCTGAGCTGCCATGGCTCAGTGGGCTGTGGGTTTGGCCCGATCCTTTCCCCAGTTTTGGAGGTTTCCCATGCCGGTGAGATGGGGTGAGCGTGAGGACATGGCAGGAGCTGCAGGGTGGCTCCGGGAGCAGGTGCCACAAGGAAGGGCTGTGGGTGGCATGGGGAGGAGCAGGAGCCCTGCCCAGCCCTGAAAGCCCCAGCAGGTTGGAGATGTGCCTTTTGCACGCAGCGTGTGTCACCTGCCTCCTCAGGGGCTGCTGCATTTTGGCACAGCCCTTCCGACTCTCCCCAGCTGCCACAGGAGGATGCCCTGCTTCACTGGAAGAGCTCACTGCTGCTGCCTTGCCCGGGGATGTGGGGCTGGGCTGCCCTCCCACAGCACCCCAGCTCAGCTGCAGCTGGCTGGGCTTTTTGTCCACCCACTGGATACCAGGTGGGTCCTCTCTCTCCAGAATGTGTGAGGACTGCCACTGTGCTGTCCCTCAAGTGACAGCGTGCTGCCACCTTCATGGGGCTGGGCCTCTCTGTGCTCTCCTGCCATGAGCATTCCTTAAGATCCTTTGGCTGTGGGCTAAAACCGGTTCCCAGGTCCTGAGTGGTGGAGGAGAAGGGGCTCTTTGGGTTCCAAAGGGGCCAGGCAGCAGCGTGTGGTGCCAGCTCTCGTGCTGGGTGTCCGCAGGGAGGTGGATTTGGAGCTCTGGGTCGTGGCCCCTCGGCAGAGCCAGTTGGGAATTTTTCAGGAGAGGGATGCTGGGGCTGAAAGCTCTGCACAGCTCTGACCTGACCTGCTGTGAGACAGCACACGGTTTTATAGAACCAGCTGTGGGTCTGAGCTCTCTGGCAGGATTTACTGAGGCTGTATCATGTCATGGGCATCCCCTCTGCTCTGTGCGTGGTCGGAGCTGGACGCTGGCACTGTGGCAGTGTTTGTTTAGAGCTCTGCCCTGCTGCACTTGGCCAGGCTGTGTCGAATCTCCTCTGCCTGCAGGAAAAAATGCTTTGTAGTGGTTTGAGGCATCCCAGGGACCCTGTGGTGCCCCGTGCCCTGCAGCCTCAGCCCAGGGACCGGAGGGCACCAGTGGGGCTGGGGATGCCTCTCCCTGGGCACAAGTGCCACTGTCTTGGCATGATGTTGGATGAATCTCAGTGCCCAGTCATTGAAAACACCATTTTCTGGAGGCCCTAAAAGACAAAAATGAATAAAGGGCTCTGCTGTGTGATAGGTTGTGGCTATACCCAACCCTCTGTGTGGTGTTGGGGTCACTGGGTCCTGCAGTAAAGGACTGGGCTGCTGTCCCTTCACCTGGGCACATGGGTCCCTCCCTGCAGCCTGGCAGGAGGTGCTGCCCTGCACCTGCTGTGATGTGGGGACTGTCCCAGCCAGGCAGTGCAACAGCCACAGATGCTGCTGCGGCAGGTTATCAAATTCTGAATACCCTTGGAAGGGCTTCCAAGCTCCAAAGAGTTTGTTCTGAGCTGTGCTCTCAGTCTCACATCCCTGGTGAAGCTCCCAGGAGCCTTCACCTTGAGTGCAGGAAGGTGGATGCTCCCTCACACACACTTCATTGTCTGTGCTGACAGCAGGACTGCCAGTAAAACAACTTTTTGTTATCTGTGGTGGTTTGATGTGCTGCACTAAGAGCATGTGGAGCTCATCCAGCCCCACCTCCCCAGAGTGATGTGTGGACATGACGTGTGGCTTCTTGCGACCAGTAAAGAGCATTTGGGGAATGAAAAAAAACACAGAGAGGTTGGTTTGTTATTCTTAGTGATATATGAAAGAGCTGTCAGCCCCATCTTGAAATCATGAATCCCTGGGTATTCCTGGGACAGGGCAGAGGAATGCATCCTGCAGTATTTTTTCACTTGGAACAACCATTTGGCTTTTCTTGGTCTGAAAAGTTAAACTTGGGCTGAGTAACAAATTAATGCCGTCTCTTAGTCACTGTCTGGCTGGGATGGAAACACTTCCCTGACCTGGTTTATCTGCAAATCCATGCTGATGGCTTGGACAGGAATCACTTTTGGCTGCCCTGCTTTCCAAGGCGCTGCCGGCCCTGGCGCCGGTGCCACTGGTGTGGGGGGAACTGGGACATGGTGCTGCTGGTCCTCATCAGGGCCTCAGGGCATGACAAGAGGTGCTTTCTGGAAGGTTCTTGCTGTTTAGGTTTATTTTTGTTTGGGTTTTTTTTGTTTGTTTGTTTTTTGGTTTTGGGGTTTTTTTGCTTTATTTTGTGATGATTTTTATTAGGTTGGTAGAGCTGGAGAAAATGATTTCTTCTTCAGGCTGCTGCTCTGTAGAGTCATGGAATGGTTTGGGTTGGAAGGAAACTTAAAGCTCACATTGGACCAACCCCCTGCCATGGGCAGGGACACTTTTCACCATACCAGGTTATTCCAAGCCCTGTCCAACCTGTCCTTGTCCAACTTCCAGGGAGAGGGACCTGAAAGCTTCAGACTGATGGCAAGAGGGCTCTGTGCCCAGCCCTTGACTGGTTTAAAAACTGATGAAAGATGGGCTGTAGCCCTCATTTCCATCTCCTGGCCCAATTTCCATCTCCTAGCCGTCCTTCCTATCCATCTTCTCACCTCCTGCTGTGAGCAGTGGCTCCACAGGTCTGCTGGGAGGACTGTGGAGCTGCTGGGCACTCACTGGGTCTTCTTGGCAGGAATTCCAAACAGGAAAGAAAATCTGGAGAGATACCAGCTGCACTTTGTACTGTGTTTGTGTCATTCAGGCGAGGAACCGGCTCCTTGTGCCATTTCAAATGTGACACCACATCCCTGAAGGCTCAGGAGTGTGTGGCCACGTTCAGGGTCACATCCTGCCTCCCACATTTGTGACACCTGCCCCTTGCTGCTGTGCCCCAGCCCACACCAGAGCAGTGTGCTCATGCTATCAGCATTCCCAGTGCTGTGCTGCATCTGCAGAAACTCAGGAAAAAAGGGATTTTATCCCAGGAAAAAAGGGCTGATTTTATTCAGCCCCTTGCTGCTGTGCACCAGCCCACTCCAGAGCAGTGTGCTCGTGCTAGCAGCATTCCCAGTGCTCTTCTGTATCTGCAGAAACCCAGGAAAAAAGGGAATTTTATCCATTGGAGGCTGCCCATGGGGAGGTTCCTGCATGGTTGGGTGCTGTGGTCAGCACCCACATCCCAGGCTGGGACTGGAGCACCTCCACAGGGGTCAGGACCCTGCCTGGTGCTAGCCCTGCCCCGAGGCATCCTCACTCTGCTGCTCAGGAGAACCTGGGCAAGATGGGCTGAAAAATTAATTTTAAAAAACCCCCAAGGAAGAGCTGATTTCCTTGTGCCGGCCAAGAAACGTGACACCGAGCAAATAGCAGAAAATAAAACAAAAATAAAAGTTCGCGTTGGATCTGGAAAGGGACATTAAATTTGCAGCATCGATGGTGTCTGCGTGCAGAAATCTCGATTCCAGCTCGGGTCTCACAATGCAAAAGTCCCTGTAAATGATATTCCTGTGTGCACGTTCTGGAGCCCTGTGCCATGTCGTTAACGGAGCGCTCCTTCTGGGAGTACATTCTTCCCTCATTTTCTATCCCCATACATTAAATTGATAGTTTGGGGGATTACTGCTCTTTCCAAGCTCACATGGGTGGAGTCCCCTTTATATGGCCATGCTGGTATGTAGTGAATTTGAATTGGCGCAGCAGAAAACTGGAAAATTTGGAACAGATAACTGTCTCCTATCTTTATATGGGAACATCAGAGTTCCTAGCTTTATTCTGGGGTTCTTGCCATTCCAAATATAATTTATTCTTTTATATAACTGTTTTCATATGATACACTCTGAAGAGCGGATAATGGTTTGGGGAGGATATAATCATTTTTTTCCCCCTCCAAGGCTGTCTTCCCAATTAATGAGATTGAGAACACGTTCCAAAAATCTATTTTTCCTCTCTGGGTTTTTTTCTAATGTACTCAATTTATTCTGTAGTGTGTCTTGTGCTTCCTTTATGGGGTTTGATTCCTAAATATTTGGTGGTGGTTGGCTGGCTGGAGCCTGTGTAAATGCTCTGGGTACGGATGAAGTTGTGGGAGCAGACAGGGACTGGCTGTCCCTGTCCCTTTCCACTTGTGAAGGTGGGCTTGGGGACACAGCAAGGTCATTGTTGTCCCTGCCTTGCTGCTGACCTGGGGCGGCTCTGTGGGAACTGGGTGGGGATGGAGGGGTATCCTCATCCCCTGGCTCCTCCTTCCCTTCTATCTGGATGAGAAATGAGTGCCCCCACCCTGCAGACAAGGCTGTTCCAAGGGAAACATGCAAAGTTCCAGGGGCTCTTTCCTCTTAAAGCCTCACCTGTAACCAAGACAGATTCAGTTCTTGTGAGTTTTTCTCTGCTCACATTGGTGGTGCTCCCCAAAACCTGTGGCATATTGTCCTGGAATTGTGGGGTAGCTTGGAATGGAAGGGCCCATCTCCAAGGGACCTGGAATCCCATTAAGGACATCCCCCATGATCTGAGGTTGCCCCGAGCCCCATCCAACCTGGCACTTCCACAGCTTCACATGAATTTCAGAGAGCCTGCTGCTCTGAAATGGGTTGGTTGACACGTTACAACAAACAAACAAACACACACGCTTCTGTTTTGGAGAGTAGAAGTGATTTTTTAGACCTAGAGGAGCTACCTTGAGCCAGTGATGGTGCTCAAGGGTGCTCAGAACAGACCTTCCAGTGTCACCCAGGCAGGGAAGTGGCTCCTGCTGTGTCTCAGCACTGGGTTTGCTCTGCATTGGTGGAACTCGGGTGCTCCCTCCAAGTCACATCTGTCCCTGTCCTGACCAAACCATATTTTAGCTCCTGTTTAGCTTGAGATAAAGCTGAGGCAGTGCCCCAGGAGTGTGTTGTAGCCTTCTGTAGCACCCAGTGTGACCAGCCCCATCAGCTCCCCAGGCACGAGCAGTGCAGGAGAAGCAGGCTGCCCTTGCATTGGGCTCGGTACTGAGGAGGAAGAGGAGGATGATGAACAGGCAGGAGCATCCTTGTTTTGTGGTAGGCATGCCATTCTGCAAACAGCCCTGCTCTTCCTCTAGGGCTAGGAGCACTTTTTTGGTGGCAGCCACATTCCTGAGAGTGGGGATTGACATTTACACCGATTGAGTTGGATGTTGTGTGACCTTGGGGAGCCACTTGCAGGGCCAGAAGCAAGAGAGAGCTGCTTGCCAGTGGTGTTTTGAACTCTGGGTGGATGTTGTTGTCCAGAGAAGCCGCAGCTGCCTCTGGATCCCAGGAAGTGTTCGAGGCCAGGTAGCAACTTGGAACAACCTGGGATAGTGGCAGGTGTCCCTGCCCATGACAGGGGGTGAAATGAGATGAGATTTAAGGTGGTTTCCAACCCATTCCAGCCCTGTGGGGTTCTGTGTCTGGGTTCTGTTTGTGTCCCTGCAGGTGGTTGTTGATGACTCATGGGTGGGTGATCAGCCAGGTCCCCTGGCCCCCTGCTCTGCTCAGATCCTCCCCGTTTCCCACACGTGTTACCCCAGGAGTGGTTTGGTGACAGGGACACTTCCTGAGGGTGCTGTGCTTTGTTGATCAGAGATGAAGGTGTTGCTGCCTGCTCAGGGCTCCGTGACTCCCCTGTGGGGCAGCAAACCCCAGGCAGTGGAGGGGGGACACCCCACCGTGCTCCACTTACCTGGGGTGCCTTGTCCCTCTCCAGGGGCTGAGGCTGCTGCAGGAGAGGGACATTCTCAGGAACTTGGTTTTCCAGGGAGGGGTTCCCCAGCCCCAGGGGTGTGTGAAAGCAGTGGGAGAGACAAGGGACATGCAAAGCTCTGGCCAAGGAGAGGTGGGGTGGCTGGAAGGGATGGGGTGGGACCATCAGCCTGGTTCTGCAGTGGGGTAGGGTGAGTGTGGGGGTGTGATGGCAGGCTGCTCCCTGCCCAGGTACCCCTGGGGGGGGCCAGGGCCCTTCCTTGCACACCCCCTGACATACTCACCTGGGGACCCTCATCCTTGTGCTGCTCACTTGGTCACACTGGGTGCCTCAGGGAAAGGTCCTGAGCTGCAGCCTTGGACTCCTTGAGCTGCTCGCTCAGCGACCAGCAGAGAGGGGAGAGGAGGGAGGGGAGGGGAGGAGACAGCAGGGAGGGGACCCTCCTTTGCTCCCCACACTATAATTAGCTGGGCTGGCGGGCAGAGTTGCTGTCAGGCTGCTGACACCCAGCCAGGCTGTGGGCACGCAGGGCCATGTGTGAAGTGCATGCTGCAGGACAGGGTGTAATTAATTAGCTGCAGGCCCTGGGAGCTGGGAGCTTACTACTCGGATCCAGCTTCTTTTCCTGCCTTTTTTTTTTTATTGTTTTAAGCAGTGATGAAAGGTAGAACTTCACCTATAAACCAAGTATAAACATGTAGGAGGATGGAAGTGTTCCAGGCCAGGGTGGATGGGGCTTGGAGCAACCTGGTCTAGTGAAAAGTGTCCCTGCCCATGGCAGGGGGAGGAATGGGATGAGCTTTAGGGGCTCTTCCCATCCAAACCATCCCGGGATTGTATGACCTGGTGTGTCCAAAGATTAAAAAATAACAAAACCATTTGTAAATACCAGGCAGCGCATGAATGCAATTGTGAGATCAGGCAGCTGATATCCCCCAAACGAGGCAAAACCAAAAAACCCACCAGGTTTCAGCAGGAACACAGGCCTGGCCTCGCTCCCCTCCAGGCGTGCTGTGCTCAGGGCTTCCCACTATAAATAGCAGCGAGCTGAGTTCCACGGCTCAGCCCTGATCCTGCAAACACTTAAACCCCAGCACAGCTCCTTCCCAATGCACTCCAAGCTGCTGCAATGGTTTGCAGGCTGTGATGATGATGAAGAAGGAGAAGCAAGGTGGAGAAGGGAGGCTGTGCAGCCCCGTGCCTGCAGCCTCCCAGCTGCTCCAGAGGGCTGGCAGTGACAACACGGAGCCCAGGTGCCTGTGCCCATGCCCGTGCGCCACTCTGGGTGCTGTGGGGCTGCCAGGTTTACCAGACTCTGCCAGCAACTCAAGTTGTTCCATGCAGAGAAGCAGCAAGTGCAGGGTCTGGCTGTGCCAGCCCCGGGAGCTCCTTCCACAGGGAGCCTGTGCGTGCCTGCATGGCTGTCTGTGCATGAAGGGATTCCTACAGGCATGCAGCAGCACAATAGAGTGGGGAAAACAAAGTTTCCTGGATGAGCTCTCAGGAAAGAAATGCTTTGAAGCTCGGGGTCAGCCTTAGCATGGTGTGAGCTGCGAGGGGTTTGTGGGTGAGCTCCCCTTGGCACAGGGAGGAGGCTCAGCTGGGGAAAGCAGGGCTGGGAAGATCTGCCAGGGGTGGGGAGGCAAGGAGGTAGTGCAAAGGGAATTGTCTCATGGGGGTGCTGGCAGATGCTCATGAGCAGACTGGCTTTTCCTCCCGCAGGAAGGCAGGCTGGGATGGAGCTGGTTCTGCTGTCATGGTTGGAGGAACCCCGAATTGCTGTGAAGGTCTGTGCTGCACCCAGCCTAGTGGTGTGGCTGTGGAGCAGAGGGTGGGGTGTGGGGGGGTCCCTGGAGCCCCCGGCCTGTGGAACCAGAGCCTAGCTCCTTCCTCCTGCACAGATCCCTGCTCTGCTCCACAGTGCACCTGTAGAGCTGAGCTCCAAGCTGGAGGAGAATCAAGAGGAAGCAGAATTAAAAATTTGACACTGTTCTGGCTTGGCCTGGCCCTGAAGAGTGTACAAGCTGCTGGCAGGGCCATGCTGAGCTGCAGAGACGTGCTTTGGAGTGAGGGGCTGCTGATGGGGCTGCTGTCCCAGAGAGCCCATCCTCACTGTCCTGGGGCTCAGGGAGAGGCTGGCTGGAGATCACAGAATCCTGGAACAGCCTGGAATGGACCCACAGGGATTGGACCCAAGTTGGACCTAAGAGCTAGACCCAATTCCAACCCCTGGATCAGCACAGACCCCCTCCAACAAACCCACCCTGGGCATCCAAACTCTCCTGCAGCTCTGGCAGCCTCGGGGCTGTGCCCATCCCTGGGGAGCCTGGGCAGTGCCCAGCACCATCTGGTGGTCACCCCATTTTCCAAAGAACCAGGTTTATGTTTGTGTTTCAGGCCCTAGAGCAACACCAAGGCCTCCCCTCGTGGCTCCCAGCTCTGAGGGAGGGTGAACAACCCGAGCTGCCATCAATCCTCTGCTTAGCTGAGCTGGAGCAGGGTGGTGCCCACCTGCCCACAGGTGGACAGCCTGGCATTGTGAGGGGCTGGGGTCAGGCTGTGGCATCAGGGGGACACTGAAACACAGCCCCTCTTCCCCAGTGGTGTCTTGGGCAGGTGCCTGGAGGACTCCAGGAGCTCCCCAGCTCCCAAGTGTGGGGTTTGCTGCTCTGCTGTGGGGTGGCTGTAGGGCCTTGCTCCTGTGCTCTGGATTACTGCAGTGTCCCATGTGTGCATAGCCACGTTGCCCTCCTCCTTCCCCCCTCAGAGGTCCAAACCCCCCTTTTCTCTGGTTTCCAGCTTGTTTTTCACCTCCTGTTGCACTCAAAGCCCAGCCTGGCTGTGTGTCAGTGCCCCGTGTGTATGCACAGGGCTGTTTGCAGGCCAGAGTTAGAGATGGGTCAGGCCCCTGCTCTGAGCTGGCTGGGATGAGGTAGCTGTGGAAGAATGAACATGCTGGAGCCATTGGCATCCTCCCCTGGCTGTCTCAGGGCTGGGGGCACCGCCACCCCCTCCTCAGACCCTTTGCAGTGCAGGCAGGCAGAGGCAGGGTCCCGGTGCTGAGAGGCTGGGGATGATGCTCACACCCCTCCCCGTGGTCTCATGGGGGTGTTGGCCTTGCCAAAACACCATCCTCCCACAGAGACCATTCTGTGGCTCCCAATGGGCTGTGTCCTCTTCCCCCCTTCCCCTGAGCCAGCCATTCTCCTCTGGGCAGCATTGCCTGCCACACTTGACCCTTCTGCTGCCTCCAGATTTGTTTTGCTGCCTTAGCACCCTTTATTAGACCCTCCAGTTCTCCATTCCATGCTTCAGGATCTGCTCTCCATCCAGGATGGCCTTTGGGAATCTGGGCTGCCCCCAGCTTGGTGACCCGGAGCTCCCTCCAGGCTGGGACCCACACTGAAAGCAGGAGCTGCCTCTGTGATTTTCAGCTCAGCAATCTGGTTCCTCCAGCCTGCATTTCAGGTTTTAGGATTTGAGGCTTCGTTTGTGGCCTCAGCTGATGTTTTGGGGCTGCTTGGGGCTATATTAGCTCGGGGCCCTGGCAGTGCTGGCGCTGTTTGAGGAGTACAGAGTTGGGGGCAGGTGATGGCAGGTGGGATGGGTGCTGGATCCACAGAGGGGAGGCTCCTCTGGCTCCTCAGCCAGCCCTTGCCAGAGGGCTGGAGGGAGGTGGAGTAGCCAGGCTGGCCCTGCTCCAGCCTGGGGGCATGTTGTGAGCTGGGGTGGGGGCTGCCATCTCCTTCCTCCTCCTCCTCCCAAACAACCAGTCACATCCCAGGCTCTGGATTGCACTCCCCTCCCGACAGCCAGGCATCACCTCCTGATTACTCATAGCTGCAGCATGCTGCAGATCCAGGGAGTCTGAGGGATGGCTGTGCCTGGGAGCAGAGCCACCAGGATGCAGGGGGACAGCCCCAAACCCTGCCCTGCCCTGCCCTGGGGGCCTAGCACCTCCTGCCTGTGCCCAAATCACCCTGGAATGTACCCAGCCCAGCTCCAGGCACAGCTCAGGGACGCTGAGGTCCCGGCAGGTGAGCAGGTGACAGTGGCAGTGTGGCTGCACAGCCTGCAGCCAGCGATGGCTTGTGAGTTTGTTCTGCAGCATCCTCTTCTAGCACGGAGAAATCACTCAGGCCTCAGTTCTCCTCTCGTTTGTTTGTGTGGGCATTGATTACGCTGGGAGTTACTGAGCCAGACTTTATTGGAATGGCTTAGAAAGCTGCTACCTGTGAGCAGCCACCAGTCTTTGGGGATTATTTTGGTGTAGTTGCTAAATAATTGCATGAGGCTTCTTCAGCCTTGCTAATAACGTTGTTCTCCCAGGGACACTGCCTAGGAAAAAAAAAAAAAAAAAAAAAAAGATGAGCCAAGATTATGCTTGGCAACATTTACGAGAGGAAAAACTACAACAGGATTGATGTCTGCCGGCAGGAAGGAATAAAAACAATACCTCTGTCTTAGCTCCTCTGTGAACATCCTTGTTTCCAGCCCCAGGTCTGTTATCTCCCCAGCATGGCTGAATTTCAGAATTCAGTGCACTCCTTTAAATCACTCATCATTTCTAGACAGAAATGTTGTGCTAATTCTGACTGGGGACCAGCAGGGCTGGCTCTGGAGATGAGCTGGCCCAGGGAATCTGGGCTGCTCTCTTACCTACATTGTGTAACTCACAAAATTGTGTAGTTAGTGCCTGAAAAGTGAAATTAAACAAAAAAAATTCCAGCGTTCCTGTTGGCCCAGATTCACAGAACCAAGGAGTGCTTTGGGTTGGGAAGGATTTTAAAGTTCATCCTGTCCCAGCCCTAGCCATGGGTACCTACCCATGGTGGGGCATTCATCACCCTGGTGTCCCACCTTCCTCTCCTGGCTCTGCTGGGGCATTGGAGGGATGGCAGCTGATATCCTGGGAAGCTGTGGTGGCTGCCCTGCCCAGTGCCACTGGCACTGGGGCTGTGGGGCTGCTCCTGGCCCCACGGGTGCCTCTGTGCTGCCCCTGCCCACAGTGCCCTGACTCCCCTCGGTGTCTCTGGAGGGGATGTGCAAGCCTCATCCCCGAGGTGTTTGTTTTAGAAAGGCAAGCTGATAAAGATTATTTCATTAAAGAACTTCAAGTGTGCTTCCTGAGCCCTGAGTCATCTGTGAAGCGAGCAGGCGAGGAGCAGCAGTGGGTCCCACCGAGGGTGACTCACGCTGCAGCCTGGGGCTCCCAGCTGGTGATGCTCCTTCCCCTCTGCCTCAGCATGGCTGGGGGCTCCCAGCACCCTGAGCAGCAGCAGGAGGTACCTGGGAGGCTGGGAAGGCTCCCACATTGCTCGGGGAGCTGAGCCAGGCTGTAGTTGCACCTCTCTGCCGTCCCCAGCTCTGCCTGGAGCCACAGGCAGTCACTGCCCCAGCAGCCTGGGGACTGTCCAGGAACAGGGCATACACACAGGCTGGCCTTTGAGCTTCCAGTGTCTGCCTGCAGATCCCCTCTCAGCCCAGGAGGGACTGATCTCTCCTCCCAGAAGGCACAGGACAACACCAGGCCATGTTTGCTCCCCTGCCTCGTTCAGCTCCAGGCACAGGCAGGACTAGGAAAGCCAGGCTCAGCTGCCAGGAAGGTCAGAGCCTGTCCCCTCTACATTGGTTTGTTCAGTGAGTGCTGAACTGCTCTGTCCCACCCCCTTGGAGGTGTTAGAACCCTGCTCAAGCCCAGTGACAGGACATTTGTCCCAAGACCCAGCATGTGTGTTCCCTTTGCCTGACCCTCCCTCCTTCCAACCCCCCTTTCCTTGGCCACTTCTCCCTTAACCATTCCCCTCCAGTGGCACCGAGGTGGCTCTGGTGGCACTGTCCCTTGGTCTGTGACACTACACCACCTCTTCAAGCCATCACTGATCCCCCAGTGGGGAGGATCTTCCCAGGCTGGGCTCCAAGCTCTCCCAATGCTCCAGCTCCTGCCAGGATGTGGTGATGTTCCTGCCCTGGGAAAGGCCTCCAGCAAACTCTGCTCCATGTGCTGGTGACTGTTGTGCTTTCCTGGACACTCTCCCAGAGCCCCCTGGATCAGTGGCCACCTTGGTTTTGTGCTTGCTTAGGAGGGAGAGTGTCCAGGACACTGTGATGGGATTGATCTGTGCAGCTCCATCGCCTGCTGGCCATGGTCCTGTTCTCTTCTGGAAAGGGAGTAAGCAGGCAAAGGGCTGTGCATGGATGTCATCCTGCTTCCTGCATGTTTTCTTTCAGCCCTCTGATGTTTATGAATTCCTGGAGTCGGTTCCCACATGCATTTCTGTAAACAGTAATTGTTTTCTGCATTCCTCTCTGGAGGAAGTGAGAAATGATGGAGACCTTTGCATTGACCAGTGTGGTTAGAGAGGTGTGAACCTAACCCTTCAATCCCTGGACACTTTTGCAATGATGTACAAGTCAAAGGCTCATAATAAACTTCCTCTTTTTCCTCTCATCTTTGTGAAGAGCTGTCATGCGTGTGGGGTTCATTTCTTGTCGAATAGCAACACGTGGGAAAACTGAGGCACAAAGTGGGGAGGAAACAGCTCAAAGCCAGACTTTGGGGTGGTGGTACAGCCACCAGCTGATTCAAAGCTCCTGGTCTCACTCCAGGCCCAATTCATTGGACATGCTGCTGATATTCTGCTTTTCTTCCTTATTTGCTATTTTCTTCATGAGCTTTAAAATGAGTAATTTTGGCTCATCATTGCTGTAATCACCGCCCAGTTTATTGTTGGGGATGTTTGTTTTTTTTTTCATCTCTCTGCAAAGTTACTCCCTCTTTGTTTTATCCTAGTTATCTAAAATCTTAGTTTTCCACTAGCTATGGCATTGATGGGAGCTTTTCCCACAGACCTCAGCTGTGGCTGGGTAGAGGGTCTGGCTCTGTGAGGATTTCCAGACGTTGTTTCAATTGCATGGAGAACACTTTGCAGGTGATTTCTCCTTAAATATCAGCATTTCCCCGTGATCCCCACTAGCACAGAGAGCAGAACTGAATTTGTTGTGGCTCATGAACTTTGTCAAAACCAATCCATAGTTTGAGAAGCACCTCTTTGGGTTTTGGGTGCAAGTTTAAGGAGGTAAGGGAGTATCATGTGGGAAGGAGTGGAGCTGTTCCTGGGTGTGCTGTGGGCTTGCAGCACAGCTCCCATCGCTCAGGTGCCATCACTCACCGCAAGCAGTGACTGCTGTGCTCATTTTCTGCTACCTCAGGAATGCATGGAGAGGTTTGGGAGATCTGGAGATCTCCTGGAGATCTCTCAGCCCAATCCTCTGCTCAGTGCAGGATCACCTACCCTGGATTATCCTGGACACCCAGGACCATGTCCGATGGGTCTAGGATGTCTCCAAGGATGTCTCCACCTCCTAATTTGGGAAGTGGTGGATCAGCCCAGTTTGGTGTCTGGCCACTGGGGGTTTTGCTGCAGCTCCTTGCTGCTGTGGGCTCAGAGGAGCAGCAGGGACAGCCTGGAGGTGTCCCCACCTCCCCCTGGAGGGGCTGCTCAGAACTCCTGTATGTTCACAGTCGGCATCAGGGCAGGTGACACCTTAGAACCACAGAATCACAAAATCTCCTGAGTTGGAAGGGATCCACCAGGATCATCCAGTCCAGCTCCTGGCCCTGCACAAACACCCCGACAACCACACCCTGGGCATCCCTGTCCGAACTCTCCTGGAGCTCTGGCAGCCTCGGGGCCGTGCCCATTCCTGGGGAGCCTGGGCAGTGCCCAGCACCCTCTGGGGGAAGAAACTTTTCCTAAAATCCAACCTAAACCTGCCCTGGCACAGCTCCAGCCGATCGCAATGAGCTTCTCAGCTCAAAGGGAAGCTGCTCCCAGCTCTACCCCAGACCTCTGAGTGCCCTGGGCCAAGCACAAGGATGTCACACGTGCAGTTCCCAGTGCCATGGGGTGGCTGCAGCCTCCCCACTGTGCTGCTGACCCACCAACTGCTCCGTGCCATGCAGAGGCTCACCCACCTCAGAACCACAGCCCATCCTGCTGGTTTGGCCAGAGCTCCCTTTTGGTTGTGATTTGGTGACAGCGGATCCCTGCCTGCTTAACAGCCGGGGTCCTCCTCCTCTGCTGGCTTTGGTGGGAGCTCTCTTTGGCTTTTGGCTGGCAGGGGGAAGCTTTGGGATCGCTCTTGCGGGCCTGATTAGCATTCGGCCCCGCTGCTCCTGCTGTTTCGAGTTGGAGCTCGCCATTGCCTGGCAACCAGAGAGCAAAACTACAACAGCCTCCCTGGAGCCCGAGCAGCTCCCGCACACACGGGGACAGGGACAGGGACAGGGACAGGGACAGGGACGGGGACAGGGACAGGGACAGGGACAGGGGCCGGACCACGCTGCTGCTCACTGCCCCACCCCGTCAGGTGCACGGACAAGGAGCATCCCAGGACGAGGAGGAGGAGGAGGAGGAGGAAGAAGAGAGGGCTGTGTCGGTGCAACAGCTGTGGTGACACCCAGGTCTGGTGGGTCCGTGTGTGTCTGTCCTGGTGCTGCCCTCGTGAGCATCCCACTGTGCTGGGCACAGCCTGCCCTGCACATCCCCTGGTGCAGGTCCCCTTCTGTGCTCACAGAGTTCGTGTCATGCCCTGGGGCAGGGCTGGGGGCCAGTCCCTGCTGCTCTGGGACAAGGTATGGGGGAAAGATTGGGATGTGTGGGGGGTACAGGGCCCCATCCTGACGGCGTGAGGAGCTGCTCACATGCTCTGTGTGTGCCATGCACACACCTGGCCATGTGCCGCAGGTGGGGTCTGTGCAGCGCCCATCACCCCCAGGGGAGGCCCCCAGGCCTCTCTGGAGCCTCCCAGGGGACCATGGCACAGCCCTTTTTGGTGCTCTCAGACTTCCACTCCATCACGCTGGGGATGGAGTTGGAGGGATGGGAACCTGAGCGAGCGTCAGCATCGGGGCTGTCTCTGCTCCCTGCGTGTGTTTGGGGCCTGATGTGGTTTTCTTGGCAGAAGGATTTTGTTGTCATGCTCCTGGCAGGAACTGTGGGTCTGGGGCTCAGCCTCTGACCTGCCAGAGGGTGTTTGCAGTGGTGGTGGCTCAGCCCCTCCACCAAACCCTGCACTTTTTCTTCTTTCCAGCTGGGCAGACTCCAAAGGACTTGGGTCCCTCCTTCTGCAGGAGACACGGACATGCCTGAGTCCTCTGAGTTCAGATCTAATCTATCCTCTCACCTCTAGATTAGCTCTCTATTTGCCTACATCGTGGGCTCTGCCTATGGCTGGAGGTCCAAACTGTCCTGTCCAGCCAGCACACCGAGACCCATCGGGCAGGAAAATAACAACCATGTGCCTTTCAGTGCTTCCCCCACACATCCTCATCAGGGATACTTGCTTGGCAAAGGCTTAAAAAAAATAAATGCATCTCTTTTGTGTCTTGCAGAGTCTGGGGTCGGCGGACAAGAAGGACTTTTACCAGCCAAAGTAAGTGGCAGTAGCAGTGGTGAGTAATTTCATGGCAATTCCCGGCTGGTCTGGATTACCCAGCAGCTCCATGGCTTGCTAAGATTAGATATTTCGGTGTACAAGAATAGCTGCTGCAATTACACAAGCCAGGAAAACAGTGGAAGGACTGTCAGCCCTGCTGGCTGCAGGGCATATGCAAATCCTCCCATCAGGTCAGGAGGAGCCCTGACAGCTCGATGGAGCCCCGGGGGGATGAAGTGGGGAGAGGGGGGTGCACGGGTGGCCTTTCCCACCTCTGGCTCCCTCTGCTCCTGGCTTGCACAGCCCAGCTGTTTTGGAGGATCTCGTTGTGTGTCACCAGGGGCTGATCTCGGGGTGTCTCCCTGAGCTGCTGGTGGTGCTGGTCCCTGTTGTCTTCCACCTGCTGTGCTTGGTGCAGCACTCTGAGCTGCAGGGGGGGACGGGAGGCCAAGGGTTTTTTTAGAGCTGTGGACATGAGAAAGTCACTGCAAGCCACTCCAGCATCACAAGGAATTGGTTACTTGGTGCATGGATTAGGTAACTGAACCTCGCATGGCCAGCATGGCACCTTCCAGGTAAGGAGGTTGTGCTTGCTGGAAGGACAGGTTTGTTCCCATCATCACTTGGATAATGGCAAACTCTGCTAAAAACCCTGCTGAGAGGTTGGGTTCTGCCCTGGCACTGTTGTGCTGCTGAGCACGTTGCCTGTGGGACCTTGTGTTGCTTCCTGGGGAAGTGGATGTCTTCAGGTTATCACCTTTCTTCTGCATAAAAAAAGACAAACAAACCCCAAACAAAAGACAAAGGTGGATTCGAAGTTGTGGGACAGTGTGGGCAGGGCTGTAGGGGGAGCATGGCTTTGGAAAATTCAGGAGGAATTGGGTTGAAGATATTTCTCCTCCAAAGCTCACTGTCCTCCTGCTCTAGCTCCCTCTTTGCTGTTTTCCCAAATGCTCCTGCAGCGTGGTCTGAGTCAGGCTTGGCCTCAGAGGGAGCACGGCCAGGGCTGCCAGGCTGGCCCAGGGAATGCTGTAGGGATCTGTCTGCTCACTGGTCGTACTGGGAGAGAAGCTGAGGGGGTTGTGTGTCCCTCAGTTACCTGCTGGCTCCTCTTTGGGCCACCATGAGCTCTTAAAGCTCAGTGCTGGTTTCTAGGTCAGTACTGAAAGGATCTGATTGGAGGGAGCTCCTCTTGCTCACCCCAAGGCAGTGCAGCTCATCAGCTTCCCAAAACCTCAAAAAAAGCCTTCTGGAAATACAGAATATCTGTCTAATCCTGCGTGGCTTTCTGGGACCTCAGAGGAACATCACAGGAGGTTTTGGAGTCAGCGTGGGTGCCACAACAACGTGAACACACATTTGGCAAAGAGCTCGTGGCTGTGTAGTTGTGACCTCTCACAGCAGCTGTCCAGGATTTTGGTGCTCCTGAGTGGAGTGCTGTGTTTGGGAGGAGTCTGTTTTCACAAGCAGGTTTAGATCAGATGCAAGCATCTCCCATGTCTCAGTTCCAGCTGAAACTTTGTGAAGGCTTGAAGTAGGAAATTTGGAGGAAATCTCTAAAGAGCTCTTACTGTTCAGATTTCCTGTGGTTTTGGCGGTTGGTAGCAACAATTTGTGGTGCTGCATTTGTAACTCATCTCCTCTGAGAAATGAGGAATGTTTCTCTACCTTGAATGGGAGAACATGGACTTCCCACCTCGCTGAAGGTGTGGAGCTGCTGTGGGGGGTGCTGGGGCAGGAGCTCTTGTAGGTGCAGGATGTTTTATGGGTATTTGTTTCTCTGTGCCACAAGGCCACGGGATCTCCATGGTTTGGCCCAGCAGCTGATTTGACTGTTCCTAACCCTGTGACTTTGGTTAATGCCCATTTACACTCCCCAGTGGCTGTTTTGGCGTTGTGATGGGTGAGTTTGTGGCTGTGATAGGCACTGCCCCCATCCCTCTGGCTTTTTCACCCACCAGGTGATCCCACGCTGGGTCTGTTGGAGCTGCAAGGTGCTCTCTGTGGAGCCCTTCAGCTCCTGGCAGGGCTGAAGCTGCTCCTCAGCAGAGAAAGAAAAATGCCAGAGGTCAGGTGGCCCTGCCAAGGACTTGAGACAGCTCAGCTCTTCTGCAGCAGCTCCACAGTCCAGACTGAGGCTCCCCAGGCTCTGGGCAAGGTGGTGACAAGCAGCCAGAGCATGGGAAGCAGCTGGTGCCTGAGATGAGCTGAGCTGGGCTGGTTCCTGGACACATCTGTGCTGTGAGGCTGGGGAGCTGAGGGAAATCTGACAGTGTGTAGCTGATCCTGCAGCTCCTGTGTGCCAGAGCAAACTTCACTGTGCTTCTGCTTTTCCTTTTCTGGTATCTGAGGTATTGGCTCACCTGCCACCAAAGCCCTGAGCTGCGGGAGCAGGGTCAGGGCCACCCTGCTCTTGTGTCAGGCTTTGGGGCTCTCCCACAGCAGGTGTCAGTCCTGACAGCAGAAAAAGGGGACACACATGCCAGAAATCTCAGCAGGGAGCTTTGTCACTGCTTTGTCACTGCTTGTCCTGGCAGTGACTCCTGCTCCCCTCCTGCCACGTTCAGCTTTCTCTAATCAGGTGCCTTCCTCCTCACTGGACACCAGATATTCCATCTGCTGCACAAGGAACCTTTGGAACCACCTTGCAGAGAGCAGCAGCTCCTGTTTGCTTTGCCTCAAAGTCATTACAGTGAGCTGTCCCCGCAGCTAATTCTTTGTCACCTGGCCCTTACACAGAACATTTCATCTCCCAGACTCCAATCTCGCTGTGCCAGCACTCAGATGAAAGTGTTTCCTTGCTGAATCATTATCTCGTAGAACGTTGGTGGTTTTAAGGCTCTAGCAATCAGTATTTACATTTGGAAGCATTAAGGGCCATTGTAATAAGCGCGATGTGTTCCCAAGCCAGGTTTTCATTTCAGTGCCTCCTCCCCTCAGACATTATTGCCGTAGTAATGATGATAATCACACACATATAGGCTGGGTTTGACTCCTTCCCTGGTGGCTGAGACTTGTCCAGCTGGGAGCTCAGGTTCCAAGTGCTGAGCAGAGGGAGGAGGACACACGTGGGAAGTGGGGAGGAAGAAATCGGGGAGCTGTGGGGTAGGAGAAGCAATGCCCAGACCAGCACTCACTGGGATACTCAAAGATGCAAGAAACTGTCCCAAACCCACCTGCACATTTTTGGAGAATGCTCCCAGCTGTGGTTGTAGGAAGGGGTGAAGCACCATGACCAACATCTCTGGTGGCAGTGGGATGGCAGAGCTGTGAAAGAGAAGTGTTGGAGTCTGCAGGTTGGAAGCTGGAAGGGAGTGTAGCCCTCTAGAAGGGATCATGAACACAGTCTCCTCACTTCCAAGCCCAAATCCTGGCCAAGGCAGATCTCTGGAGAGTCAAGGAGTGACCTCCTTTACACACAACATAATTAAAGAAGATTCTGGTGCTGGTTGGGGTATCCTGGCAGTGGGGCTGAGCCATTGAAACTGTACAGCAAACTTATAAAATATATCCCCTGGAGTCTGGCTGGGGGATTCAGTCTGAGCTCCAGGCAGGTGGAGGGGCTTTAATACTTTGGAGTGCAGAGAAAGGAAGGGAATCCTAGAAAGGCACTTTGGAGAAATGTAGTCATTTGACAAATGCCAGTCTTGGAAGTGTCCAAGGCCAGGTTGGACATTGGGGTTGGAGCAGCCTGGCACAGTGGAAAGTGTCCCTGGGATGGGCTTTAAGGTCTCTTCCAACCTAAACTATTCTGGATCCATGGTTTTGCAGGACACAGATGCCCTGGATGGCATCAGGACCCTTGATAACCAGAATTAAATATGTTGACCCAAGAAAGGTTTGGAGAAGGATTTGGTTTTAGTGGTCCCTGGAGCCCGAGGGGCAGCAGCAGGAGCTGTTGGGGCTGGCTGAACTCATTTCACCCTGCCCTGGGTGCCCAGGCCATGTGTCTGGGCCAGTGCCTGTGCCCACTCTCCCCTGGAAATTGCCCTCCTGCACCTGGTATAAAATAAAGTTTGGGGTCTCGTTTCTCTGCAGCTTTAATGTGTTAAGAGAGGTTGCAGTGTAGGCTCTTGCTGTGCCAGTTGTCATAGAAACTTGCAGGGCTTTTCTCCCTGATCCCCCCAGCCCCTTTCTTTCCACCAAAGCAGGGTTGGGTTTTGTCCCCCCTGTAACTTCAGTTCAATTAAAAACCTGCCTGGGCCTGATTCCCTGTCTCCAGCAGTACCACACAAGGACTCGAAGCCTTCCTGTTGTGTTTGTCCTTGTCACAGCTGAAGGGTGTTTGTCCCCCTGCAATGTTCATTTCCCCGGAGTACTGAGGGGATTCTGTCTCTGTGAAATGCCAGCAGGGGTTGGGGCTCAGCTCTGTGGTGCCTCTGGCCAGCACAGGACTCCTTGCTCACCGAGGGGTTCCTCTCCTTGCTGCTTTTTCCAGAAGGAGGGAGCAGAGTGGGCACAGCCCTTCCATGCCCGGGCACTGGGGCTCCCCGGGGCCACTGGTGGGGACATTGGGGTGGCATCTGCCTGCCCTGCTGCTCTGAGCCTGGGGCTGCCTTCCCCTCTGGTGCTGGGAGGGCGATGCTGCCAGCTCAGCACTGGGGCTGGCACAGGAGCCACTGAAGCAGCAGCTGCAGCCCTGCCACGATTGCGGCGCCTGGCATTAATCATGGAGAGGGAACTGAGCGTAGGAAGATGGGCATTTTTTAACAAATAACCAAGCCTGCATTCTCCCCTAAGCATGAGAGCAAAATGTTTGCTGCGGTGAGTCAAAGAGATACGTTTTAGCCACGGGAGGCACCGCTCCCGCCCACAGCACCCAAAACCAGCCGGGTGCAGAAGCGAGAGGTGGGGAGAGGTGTTTCCTGAGCTGCTCAGCCTGCAGTCCCTGCTGGGCTTTCTCCGAGACAGAGGGATCCTTTTCTTCCTGCTTTGCTTCTGGCACAAGACTTGATGGGGGCTCCTCAGAGGTAGCTGGATTTGCAGCTCGGAGCTTCTGCTTTGAGGAGCTCGGTGCCACCCCAGCTCCTCATCTCTCCAAGGCCAGGATCTATCTCACAGCATCCCAGAATGGTTTGGGTTGGAAGGATCTTGAAAACTCATCCAGTCCCATGGGCAGGGACACCTCCCACCATCCCAGGCTGCTCCAAGCCCCATCCAGCCTGGCCTTGGGCACTGCCAGAGATCCAGGGGCAGCCCCAGCTGCTCTGGGCACCCTGTGCCAGGGCCTGCCCACCCTCACAGGGAACAATTCCTTCCTAGAATTTACTCCAAACCTGCTCTCTGTCAGTTCAAAGCCACTAAACACCCCTGCTGAGCCTTCCTCCTGTGCATGGCAGCTCCAGTTGTCGGCTGGGATTCGTTTGGGTGGGATTTAGGTCTATTAGATCACTCTTTTGGCCTCCCACGTGCTGCAGGGATATGAATTGCCCACAAGCTCCTGGAGAGGCTTTGGTTGTTTTCTGAGAGTAATCTAATTCTCTGAGCATGCCTGAGATCCACCTAATCCTGACCCAAAACTCACTGGAATTTGCTGGGCTCCACTTCCCAGTCCCTGCCTCCCGGCACGTCTCGCTGATAAAAGCAGTTGGCACCACTCTAGCTTTTGGTGGGTGGCAAATTTTTTATCAGTAAACTCAATATAGCTCAAATCATTCGCACTCAAATCATTTTCTCCAGACGTCAGATCAATTTTGTGGCTCATCCCTCCAGGCTCTGCTGTTTCAGTGTCCCCTTGAAACATGGACACCTTCCTTGCAGGAGTGGCAGCGGCAGTCCCAGCAGTGCAGTATGTGCAGCTCTCCTGCTCTCCCCCATGAACCGCATCAGCTTTTTTCATCCCAGCATCACATTAGAGCCTTGTGCTGGGCTGCTCACCCGTGGTGACCCCTGACCCTTTCTGGAGGCTCCCTCTTGTCTGGGATCCAGTCCCTGTTCAGAGGTACAGCCTGAAATCCCTCTCCAGAGCTGTGTTATCCCGTGCTGGGCTGCATTAGCGTGTACAGTGTTTGAATGGGCTCAGCATTACCAGGCAGCCCACATTTCCCTCTCTCCTCATCAATATTTACCATTACATCAATCTTCCTGTCATCCGCTAATTTTCGGAGTGAGGATTTTGTGTTTTCCTCGCGCTCATCGATGGAAATATCGACTGGCACGTTCCCCTGGAGCCTGCCTAACGAGTCCCCATTGCCACCTCCTGTGTGAGACCTGTCAGCCGGCTCTAAATCTATTTGAACTGCTTGATTTGGGCTGCAGAGCCCCGTCCTCTGAGATGGGAACACTGAGGGCTCTGCCTGCACAGCTGGGATGCGCACAGGGCCATTCCCTGTGAGCTGCTGCTCCTTCCTGAGTGACACCAGCCTCATTTGATGAGATCTCTCCCACCAAGCTGACTTTAATTAGAACTCACGGCCTTTAATTATTGCTTAATTTCATTCCAGATGAGCCCTGCCTTCTGGGTCCTACATCAGGCTGGCCATTGGGTTGTTAACTAGGTCACCCTTCCTGCCGGGTGGGAATGTCGGGGGGAAGGAGCCACTTCCATCTGGATGTGGCAGCCTGAACTCTGCTCAAACTCAGCCCCAAACCCCCTCCCCAGCTTTTGGGGACGTGTTGGCTGTGCTGGCTGCTTGGTGCTATTTGCCCACATTCGAGACTAATGATTTAGGAGAGCTTCATCTCTCCTAGGAATTAGTTTACTCTCATTTTTTTTCCCCAAACACAGAATAAATATGGACTATGTTTTCCTTTTCTGCAGTGTTTGAGCAATCCTACAGACTCTGCTTTAAACGAGCCCCAGTGCTCCTTAGAACCAGACCTACTGCTAGCCTTTGTTTGGCTCCCAAAAGCACATTTTCCATGTCCAGCCCTGCATTTCCCCCTTCTTTAGTTTCCCTAATCATTTTCCTGTATATTGTAATATTTCATTTGTATTGACCACTGTGTTCTGCACTCCATGGCACAAGGTTGGAGCTAGATGGAACCCAAACCCTCCCTTGATTCCATGATTTTTCCTGCTGGCTCTGTGAGTCTCCCAACGTGCTGACACATCAGTTCTGATCCACTTATGAGCATGGATTTATGCTCAGCTCCTGCAGCTGGCTTAGGTAGGATGTGCTGTGCCTGGTCCCAGACCTTGGTGAGAAGGTAAATACATGTTTATTCAAGCACTGACTGCTAAAAGAGCTGTAATTCCAAGGAAAAGCCTGTAATGGGGTGTACTGTAGGGGTGCAGTGCCCTCCTCTTCACTCCCTGCCACCCTCCCACGCAGGCACTGCCAACCACGTGCAGCAGCACAGCAGCTCCAGGAGTGCTGAGTGCCTTCAGTTTCTGGTTTTGAGGGAGATTTTCCCATTCCTCATTCCACAGCATCTTCAACACATCGTGAGTTAGGGTGAGCTGATGATAATCACTGAAGGGTTGTGGGATCCCAGAATGATTGGGGCTGGAAGGGACCTTAAATCTCATCTCGTCCCACCCCCTTTGTTCCACACCTCCCACTATCCCAGGTGGTTCCAAACCCCATCCAACCTGGCTTTGGGCACTGCCAGGGATCCAGGGGCAGCCACAGCTGCTCTGGGCAACCTGTGCCAGGGCCTGGAACAATGATTAGTGGTATTCACACCTAAATGAAAGACTTTGATAGAATCAAGCTAATCAAGCAGGCTGACTTCAGGCAGGCTTTGGAGCATTTTACTGAGGGGCTGTGGGAGGTCAGCTCAACCCCCAGCCACAGGAAAACACCACTTTGTCCCACAATAAATGGAAATGTGTGTGGTGCCTTGAGGAAATGGGCTGGAGAAGCAGATGAAAGGAACTCTGGGACCTGCAAGTTCTCATTTTTGGATTTGAAATAGAAACACCTTCCCAGTGAATGCTTCCAGAACACCTCCAGAGCTGACAGTTCTCAAGCAGGGTCTGTTGGAGGTTTTTCTTTGCAGCTTGAGGTAGGAAGGAAAAAGCACCCAGGGAGAGAAGGCTCAGCTGCACTCCTTGTCCCCTAGGATGTCAGAAGTGCTTTGTTTTCCCGAAGTGTTTATTATTATTATCCATGCAGCGTTTCACCAGGCAGTTGGAACACAGCTCCAGCGTGGGGCTGGTCCTGGTCTGGGCTGTGCCATGGATCTGTGCTGTGGCTTTTCCCCTTCGTGGGACATCCCAGCACAGCCAGCAGTGCTTGGTGCCTGCTGTAGCACCACTGCCAGGGGCACTTGGCTCATCTTTTCCCCATGGTGTCCCTCCTTTGTCCCTCTGCGTCCTAGGCCACCGTCTGGCAGGTGTGGGGGCTTGTTTTTGCTTGTCCTGAGGTTGCTCCCAGCAGAGATGTTCCCAAAGAAGGCACAGCACACGAGCTGCTGTCTCCAGGTGTGTCCAGGCAGCCCCTCTGCCTGCACAGCATCTCCATTGTGCAGTTTGGCCACTTGGCTTTGCCATTTCCAGCCCAGATGAACAGATCTGAGGGTGAGGAGGACTCTGCTTCTGGGCTCTTGGCAGTTTTTTCTGTTCCCTCCCCTCCCCTCGGCCCGGGTGTGTTGCTGAAAACTCTGGGGTGAACCAGAAACCAGACTCAGACTGCCAACCAGTTTCTAACCATCTCAGACTAGTTTGTAGCTGTCTCACACTGGTCTCTCTCCATCTCAGACTGGTCTCACCATCTCACACTGGTCTCTAGCCATCTCACCCTGGTCTCTAGCTGGTCTCTCCCCATTCTGGCCTTGCTGCTGTATATCAATCGCCTCATGAGCCACAAAGCTGCTCTCTGAAGGCTGGCAGGAGAACCTGGCTCTGCTTCCCTGAGCGTGCCCTGTGGAGTCAATCCCACCTTTCTTTGGGATTTTGTTGGCTGGCTGGAGCCCCCAGTGCTGTCCCCATGTGCATCCCAGCAGCGTGGTGGATCCAACCTTCTCCCAGCATGGCCCTGGGGGATCTCCTGCCCCATGGGGACACCGAGGGGGTGTCAGCCACAGCGAATGAGAAACTGTCAATATTTGTACACAAAGGCCATGCTGAAATCCCTGTCCCAGCCCAGACATCAGAGGTGTCAGTTTTGATTTCCCAAACACAGAGAGAGCCCTTTCAGCCCCAGCCTGCTCAGACACTGCAGCTTTAATGTCCAAGCACCCAGCGTGTTTCCACTCCCCTCAAATGCATCAATCAGGTCTCGGTGAGGCTCTGAAAGAGCCAGTTTGTTAAACAAACACACTTAGTGTAAAAAGTTTATTCCAGTTAATTGGGACTTCATTGCAATGGAAACAAATTACCCAGCTGTCATCTGCCAAGGCAAACAGCAGCGGGGGAGCGGGGGTCCTGGCCAGGAGGGAGACAAACAGCCATCTCAGGCAACCTTATTTATGGCCTTTTTATGTATTTCTGTATTTATTTGGACATTCCTGAGCTGGAGAGCTGGGCTATTGCCGAGCTGCGTGCCCCAACACTTGCACAGGTTCCCTGCTCTGGGGCTCTGGGGCAGGGGACTGGCACTGGGTGGGCCAGGGGGGACCCCGGGCTGGGCTCTGTGTCCTGGGTTACATCCCCCTAGGTGTGTGCAGGACTCCACAGCCAGAGAGGAGGTGCTGGATGGGGGTGTCAGGGCTAGCTGCCAGCCCCTGGAGCTCGGGGATGTGAGGGATGTGGGGGTCCCTGCAAGGAGCAGCAGGGCAGGGGGGCACCCAGGAGGGCAGGGGCTGGTGGCCACCATGAACTTCACTCCTGTGCTTCCACAGTTCCTAAACCTGCTGCATCCTCACAGGGGTGCCCTGTGTCAGCATGGACCCGCCGGCCCCACTCCAGTGCAGCTCTGCCCTCCCAGCCCAGGGGAGGACTGTGTGGCAGGAGGGCTGGGAGCACTGCCTGATGAGGCCCCCAGCTCACTTGAGGTAGCCAACACCCTGTTAACCAGCATTTTTCCCCTCCTGGTGTTTTTATGGCGAAGGACAGGGCAAGGAGCTGGGGTGGGGGAGCCAGGCAGGTGGGGAGGCAGGTGGGGAGCAGAGCTGGCTGGGGGCCAGGCATCATTTTGGGGGCTAGGCATCATTCTGGGGGACCAGACATCATTCTGGGGGCCAGGCAGCACCCTGGGGGATTTGGCAGTGCCCCAGGGACCAGGCAGCACCCCAGGGGATCAGGCAGGATGGGTCTGGGTCCCCAGCCAGCACGGAAGTGACAGATAAAGCCGTGGGATTAGCAGTGTGTATCTTGTCAGAAGAGCAGCGTCCCCTTTCCTGCAGCACCTGTCACCTGAGCTGAGCTGGGCTGGGGGAGGTGAGGGCAGGACATGGAATCACCTCCTCCCCAGCTCCTGTCCCTGCTCCTGGGTGGCCTGTCCTGGCTTGACTGTCACCCTGTTGTAGATGGCAGCACGGGGGTGGGGATGGCACAAGCCTGGGGGGCTGTCCCCGGCCCCCTTGGGGACTTGTGTTCTTCCCTGTTGGCCTTGGGGGTGTGGAGGACTGGAGCAGCTCCCTGACCATGTGCTGGGACCTTCCATCAGGCTGGGAATTCTTTTGTGTGCCTGGTGAACCACCCTGCTGACCTGCCACATCCAGGCCAGGTTCTTCTGGTCCTGCCAAGTCCTGAAATTCACCTTTGAATTTCACATTGCAGTTCAGTCGCCATCCAGTGCCCTTTATCCACTTCCCAAGAGTGTTTCTGTAATGTTCCAGCAGTGAGATCATCCTGACCCATGCTCCAAGGTGTCTGTGATGGCACTTGTTCAGGGGCACATGGCCTGGAGTGGGATATGCATCCTTGGAGGGGTCTGAGAGGGGGAAAACAGCAGAGCCAAGCGCTGACAGATACAGAGATGAGTCCTAAGATCAGACTGAACTGACCAGAGGGATGTGGGGAAAATGGTGAGCAGAACTGGAAAGGACAGGAGATTTGGCTCCATTTCTGCACCTTGGAATGGAGTGGAGGTGGGATTGGGGAGTTTTGAAGCACCTTGGCTCCTTGGAGTCAGCTGGCCCACCTGGAGAGATGATCTGGAAACACAAAGGTAAGAACCGAGAGGCAAACAACACCACGTTTCCCTGGAGGCAGCAATGCCCTCTCAGTGCCGCATTCCTGTGCTCCCCCTCTCTGCAGGATCCTTGGTGGGCAGAGCCAGGGCACAGGGTGCCAGGCATCTCCCTCCTCCACCTGGCAACCCTCTATTATTAGGGATTTTAGCTTTCTGTTTCTAGATTGATTTGCTGCTGGTGGTTATTTTTAGCTCCTCCAGCGCCTTGCAGATTCCTCGAGGGATTCTTTTCCTTGCCTCTCCCTCCCACAGGTTTGTTTGTAATGGAGCCGTGTTGATTTGAGCCACAGGCACAGAGGTTGCAGCGGGGGCTGCGCTGCCACACTCAGCAAGCAGATCTCCCTCTGCCAGCCTGATGTGTCCGTGGGGTGCTTCCCTGTGCTGGGAAGGGGCATCACTCCCCTCTGCAGCCCCAAAAATCACTGCCAGAGCACCCTGGGTGCCTCCTCATCCCCTTTTTCCTCTCAGCACTGCCCTCCCTGAGAGGTCTCTCTGTTCACTTCCCATGGGGAGAAATTGAGCTCAGCATCCCTTGTGCGTGGAGACAAACCCCAGGCTCCTGCAGCTCCACAGCCAGGCTGGATGGAAATTTTTCAGCATATTTTAAAGCCCAGCACAAAGTAATCCAAAACAAGTTGCGGGTGTGTTTTGGCCTCTGGCAGGACTGTTGTTATGGCCATGCTGGCTGTCCCAGACAAGGCTCACTTTGAGCAAGCAGGGGGGCAATGTTTTCATTCCTAATTTAGCCCACCCATCCCACAGGGGTCTGGCCCCATCTCCCACTGAGCCCAGCACAGCCAGCAGCCCAGGGCTCACCTGTCACCACCAGCTCCAAGACCACATTCACATTCCCTAGAAAATGTGACTCTCCTTGGACTCAGCTGCTTCTGCTCACCCAGGTTTGACACTTGGTGGGGGCATGTGTGAAGGTACAGTTTGTGCTCTGTTTTTTCCAGGATTTTTTTTGTTATTTTGTAAGAGTGAGTTGTGCTTGTTTTTAAACACCTAAGGCATAAGCTGATACTCAATATAGGTTTGCTGGGGAGAGGCAGCCCTGGGAGGTCTGACTCAGGTAGGGATCTCCATCACATCCAGGAAAAGTGTTTTTGTGGAGCACTGATCTCCTCTGGCTGCTCTTACCTGGGGGATGAGCGCATGCTGAAGTGCTTCGTTGGATTTGCCCCTGTAAAATCAGCCCCTGCAGTGGCCAAGGAGGTGAAGCCTGAAAACCACTCCAGTTTTCAAACAAACCTGAAAGCCACGTGAAAGGCCACAAACATAACGGTTTGGCCGCTCCTCTTCCTCTCTGCAGGTTTACCAGCCCCAAGGAGGTGTGAGGAGAGAGGACACCAGGGCCACTCGTCCCCAAGGAATGTGCTGGAAGAAAAGACAGGGGTCTGTGCCTGTGTGGTGCTCTTGGTGGTTTGCAACGCCCTGGTTCAGCTATCACCTAACTGCTTGCCATCAGGACAGAGTGGTGGCTGGCTGAAATCATACCCACAATTAGCAGAGGGTCTTGGAATGCCTCCGTGATGAACCTAGAGCCAGACTCTGCTTTAATGGAGCAACCTGGTGCTGGAGGTGACAGTTCTGGCATGTGGACCCAGAATCCACAGTGAACTTTCATCTTTCTTGGCTGTTTCCCTTGGGGCTGAATGGCAGCTTCTCTGGGGTTGAAGTTGTCCTTGAGGTTTTTCTGATTTTTAATTTTGTGATGTTCATTAGCACGGTTCCTGTCAATGAGCAGCATGTTCCCTCCCTGTGCTCGCTGTCTCCCCGGT
The DNA here is from genome assembly GCA_018697195.1 of Certhia americana. NCBI lineage: Eukaryota > Metazoa > Chordata > Aves > Passeriformes > Certhiidae > Certhia > Certhia americana. The sequence goes on from CM031870.1 coordinate 15,120,290, forward strand.
TAATTCCCCTTTGCTGCTTTGGCTCTTTTGGAAAAAGATACAGGAGCTTTGGGAACGACCCCTGGCATGATAGACAGACGTCAGCATTGTCAGTCAGGTCTGAAAAGCAGCGTTAATTCAAAGGGAGATGACTGCAGCAGACCTGGGTAGTGCTGGGGGGCGTGGAGCCAGCCTGTCTCAAACCCCAGCAGTGCCTGTGTGTTCCTCCAGCTGCTGAGAGGTGCTCTGAACACAGGGGGCTGATTTTCCTTTCAGGAACAGCCCAAAACAGTAGCTTCCTGCTCCTGCCTCCCCTCCCTGAGGTTCTGCTTTGAAGATGTGCAGTCCTGGGGCTCGTGGTGCAATGGAAAGGCTCTGTCAGGGCTGGGCAGTGCAGGGGAAGAGCTGAAGTGCAAGGGGAGGGTGTAGGAGGCACATACTGTGCTTTGGGAGCTGTTACTGCTTTCCGAGCATTTGCTCTGCTCCTGCAGCCCCCATCCCTGCTTCAGTTGGGTTTTATCAGCTCTGAGGAGCAGAACAAAGCTCCCAACTGAGGTTTGAAGTGAGCAGGGGCAGCCACAGCCAGACCACAGCACAGACCTCCTGCCTTGGGAGAGGTGGAGTGAGGTGATGCCCTTGCTTTACCAGGTTCTTCTTCTCAGGTTCAGGATTAAAAGCGACAGACAAAATTCTTGTTGGGACTTGGATGTTTATTGTTCCTTATCTCAGTTCCAGCCTCACTGACTGTGAGTGCTTCTCCATGCTGAATTAACAGAGCAAAAATGGAGAGCAGAGTAATGTCTTTTAGGGTTTTTTTAAGCTTAAACTACTCAATTATGAGATGTCAACTAATTTATTTTAACTTCTAACCCAATAACTAATCACTCGTGTCCCGCACTGCGTGTTTTTCCAACCAATCACACAAAATCACCCAAACTTGTGAAGAAGGAGGAGAAGAAGAAAAAGAAGGAGAAGAAGAAGTGTCTCCTGCATCACTCCAGGCTTAGACACAACCTTTCCCTTCCCTGTGCCCCCACCCCAGGGCATTTCAGGTGTGGCACTGCCTCATCTGGAGGGTGTCACATCACTTCTGGGATGTGGCTCTTGCACGCAGAGTGTCCTGTGTCAGAATAAAGTGCCTTTCAGCAGCCTGGCTGGCACAGCTGTCCTTCGTGGGCTCAGAGGAAAGGGGCCTGGAGGTGATTTAATGCTGCTGGTGCTGTGGCTTCTGAGGAGTTCAGCTCCCCGTGGGTGTTCCAACAGCACAGACCAATCCTCACAGCCCTTGGGAGCAGGGGGATAGTAAGAATTGATGGGGAAACTGAGGCACAGAGGGTTTAGTTCACAGGTGAGGCCGTGCTCCAGCCAGGTTCCCGGCCCTCCTGTCCCTCCTGGCCTCTGCTGCAGTGCATCCCCCCCTGGCCAGTCAATGCCTGGTTTTTTGGGTTGCCCTTCCCTGGGTGCCTCCCGCTCTCCCTCGCTGTGGTGCTGGAGTCCCTCATGCCCCAGGCGCCGAGGAGCTCTGCTCTCACTTGGCTGCAGAAATGGGCTCAGCATCCCAGAAATTCAGGCTTTCGTGCGAGAGCCAATAGTCACACAAGCTCCATCCAGAAACCATCATTATCGGCTGCTTGCTTTTTCTTGGTTTCTTTGAACTACAGCTCCCAGGATGCCTGAAGATATGCAGACATCCCGAAGACAGTGGTTTCCCATAAACTTTTGGGGTTTCATGCTTTGCAAGCAGGAATGTTTTTATTGCGTCGCAAATCCCTTCAAGTCCCTCAAAGCTCCGTGGCAGCTGCGGGGGCCGGAGCCGGCGGCAGGGGAGGCACGCCAAGGGCTTCTCTCTCCTGAATTTCCCCCCTTCTTGCAAGAGGGACCTTTGTAACTCCCTGTCCTGCCTTTCCAAGGGAAATTCTGGCCTGGGAGGCAGCTTGAAGAAGCCTGTTGGGATGTTTCCCCTTTCCCTGGTCCCCGTTATTTCAAGGGCTGCTGAGCATTGAATCCCCACGAGCATTGGGCAAGGTGGGCAGGGGTTTCCACTGAGCTGGGAAGAGAAGAAGTTGCAGATTTCTCCAGCAGTGCAGTGAGCCCAGGAGACAGGGGTTTAATTCCTGACATGTTCATGAGTCCTGAGGGAAAACCAGAGAGGGATATTTTTGTTTAGGATGGACAGATGTGGTCAGAGCTGCAGCCTGGAGGGTCTCCACCTCCCAGCCCCCAGCCAGATCCACCCAGGGGCCAGGGAACAAGTTCCACAGGTGCCCTCCTCAGCTCTGCATCTTCCTGCAGCCCATCCTGGCACCAGGAGATGCCTGCAGCAGAGTGGTGTGGGCCCAGCTGTCCCTAATAATCCCTCAGTCTCTGCAGGAGAGGAACCACAGAGGGCACAGCAGTGCTGCAGTAACATGGTGGCATTTTATGGTTGTGTTCTTCTGACCATTAAAATGCTTCAATGAGTTCTGTCTGTTTAGTGCTGGTGAACACCAGTGTTACGTCTCATCATCAGACCTGTGGGATTTTGCCGTTCTCCTTTTTCCCCTTTGCTTGCCCAGGATCCTCCATAGGTTGGGACTTAATAGGTCTTAATTTCTTTGATAGGTCTTCACCAGTTTGAGGAACTTTGTGAGTGAAACATGGAGGTGCTGGGTGCCCTTGGGGAGTCACCAGAACCCCCGCAATACCCAGATCTTGCAGAGACAGCAAAGGGGCAGGCTGTGCCTGCCATGGGATCAGGGAGTGTTTGGGGTTGGAAGGCACCTCTGGAGATCACCTTGTCCAACCCACTGCTAAGGCACAGTGTCACCCAGGATCGTGCCCTGGTGAAGGAGACACCCCAGCCCCTGCTAAGGCACAGCATCACCCACAGCAGGTTG
>CM031870.1:15131067-15159600 GCA_018697195.1 Certhia americana
TGGGGACAGGCGGGATGGGGACAGGCGGGATGGGGACAGGCGGGATGGGGACAGGCGGGATGGAGTCAGGTGGGATGGGAACGGGCAGGATGGGGACAGGCGGGATGGGGACAGGCGGGATGGGGACAGACAGGCGGGATGGGGACAGGCGGGATGGGGACAGGCGGGATGGGGACAGGCGGGATGGGGACAGGTGGGATGGGGACAGGCTGGGGGCACAGGCGGGATGGGGACAGGCGGGATGGGGACAGGTGGGATGGGGACAGGCTGCCGGCCAGCCATGTCTGTGCTCCACCTGCCTTCCCACTGCCTCGGCAGGCTGGGGGCTTTGGCAGTCACCCCTGTGGGGCTGGACTCCCCGAAAACCTGTGGGGTGAAGGGATGAACACAGCCTCGTGTCACACGAGTGTCACACATCGGGGCAGCAGGAGCTGTGCCCTGTGCTTGGCCGGGCTGGGGTCCAAGTGCTGCTCTGGGCACTCTGCTCACGCTGGTTGGACACCCCCGGGGCCTCTCAGTACACACCAGGCTGGGGACGGCACTGTCCCCGTGTCCCTTTGGCAGCAGCCTCTGCCTGTCCCTGCTCTGCTCAGGGTGCCATGGCCATGCCAGGGGGGAGTTTGCCATGCCAGACCCTGCCCCTCCTTGTGCCTGAAGCCGTGGGCTTAGGGGGGACATGTCTCATGGAGGATGCGCATGGCTGTGCCACAGTAGTGGCCCTGCCCCCTGGGAACTGTCCAGAGCTTGAGAGGGAAGGGCTGAGGATGGATATTGCTGCAAAAGCCTTCAGCACTGATAATTATTTCTGGGAAAAGATGCCGTGTTCTGACTTAAATGCTGACATGGGACTCTGAACACGTGTGATCTGGCTGACAGATGGCAAGTCATAGAGGTGTGATTTATGATACAGCACAGTAGCTGAACAACCTTCTCTGGTTGTCAGGAGACAATTCTTCCCGGTGCTGCGGTTGACGTCCCAATTGATGGCTTTTCCCATGTGTCCCCTTGGTGTGTGGGGACTGCCTTGGCAGGTGCCAGCTGTGCCCACCGTGCCAGCCCTGGTGCTGAGCTGCTGCAGAGGTGCTGCCTCTGACAGAGGGCTGGGCAGGTGAGCCGGGATGGGTCTGGAGCAGAACCATGGCAGGGCTGGGGGAGCAGTGCTGGCCTTGTCCCTGTCCTGTGGCTGGGATGAAGCTGGCTCAGGATGACAATGGCACCTGGGGCTGCCTGCCCCCCAGAGCAGTGCTTGTGGGGGATGAGTGTGGTCCCAATGAGGGAAGGCACCAAAATCCTGTCCATCAGATAAGCGCACAAGAAGGGGAAGGTTGCTGACAACCACAGGGAGTCTGTCCTACCCTCTCTGTGCCTCAGTTTCCCTGCTTCTACCTCAAAATCCCTAGTGCTGATCCTTCTTAAGGGACAGGGACATCTCTTATTGTTTGGAAAGCATTTGGGGAGTAACAGTGTGGTGCCAAGAGCATCGCCCTCCCTGTGCTGGAGGCTCAGCCCTGCTGCCACCCACAGAGCCCAGACCTGGCACGGTACCAAGTGCTGTGGGACCATCCCAGCCCTGTGTCTGTGGGACCATCCCAGCATGGTGCCTGTAGGACCATCCCAACCCTGTCCCTCTAGGACCATCCCAGTCCTGGTCACACTGTCTGTAGGATCATCCCAGCCCAGGGAGCACTCTGAGCCCAGGGGCCCCGAGCAGCTGAGCACAGGAGCTCAGAGGAGCCGACCCAGCAGCAGGGCCCTGCTGGGGCGAGGGGCAGCCACGGCAGAGCAGGTATGATTCATCCCCCCCCTTTTGCAGCAGGGTTTATGTAAAGCAGCTCTGTATAAATCTCCAGATGATCTGTAAATGTGCTCCTGGCTTCTAATTAGTGACGCTTCTGCTGAAGCTTTGGGGTCTGGCAGAGGTGAGGGAGCTCATGGCTGGGTGAGTTGCCAACAGCTCGCAGCGGGGAGGTGTTGGGCTGTCAGAGGTGTCTCAGCCATTCCTTTACCTGGGCTGTAGCAGCTGGAGGTGGTGGCCGGCAGGTCTGGGAGGTGAAATCAGCACCCCAAGGTTCTTGATCAACTCCTGACTCATCCATGTACTGGCTTTTTGTCCTGCACCAGGCAGATCTGGGCAGCACCTACCCTGGGCTGCAGAGCATCCATCCCTGTGCCTTCCCCATGATGTACCAGGGACTCACAGCAAGGTCACACCATGGGTTCCTGAGCACCCAGGTGGCTTCTCCAGCCCCAGCAGCCCACCCTGCCCCCAGGGCTACCTCACCTTCGTCCCTAGCCCTGATGGCATGTGGCACATCGCCCTGTTTTCACCCACCAGCTCTTCTTGACAAATGCTGTTGGCTTTTTCCAGTCTGAAGGATGCAGTGGGTTCCCCTGCCAGGCTGGGGCAGGTGGGTACAGCCAGGTGAAGCTCCTGGGTGTGTGATTGTTCCCGTGGTGGTCGTTGTACTGGCACCACAGAGGCACTTGTCACAGGGGCTGCTGCCCTCCTGCATCTGTACAGGGCATCTGGGTTTTCCCAGCCCCTCATCCCTGCTGGGCACCAGTTTGGGAGGGGTGGCTGTAATGGTTCAGGTGGGGTCAGTGCAGCAGACAGGGCAGGATTCTCCAGGCAGTCCCCAGATCTCAGGAGGGAATCCTTTCAGCTGGGGCTGGAGCCCTCATCCCTGCAGGCTGGCAGGAGCTCACCTGGGCAGCTGGGAAGGGGCAGGAACAGCCAAATATCACCAAGGAGGTGCTTTAGGCACCCAGCAGCACCTGCTCCCCCTGCCCAGCCCTGTTCCTGGGTCAGCCCTCCTCATGCTGGTATCCACACCCTGCCTGGGGCTGCTGCAGAGCATTGGCTCTCAATGCCCACCTCTCACCCCTCCCTAAACGGGATCTTCTCCCGTTTTTTGACAGCAGATCAAAGGGGAGCGAGGTGGTGGGGATGGGGTTCGTGCTGGGCTCTGCTCTATGGGAACCAGGATCCCTCCTCTTCCTTTGGCTGTGAGCGGGGAAAAACTGGGCTTTGGGTTTCTCCTTGGGTAGCTTTTAAGGCAAACCTCATCCTTTACATCAAAGTAAAGGATTTTTTCTCAAGAATGTAAAGAATTACCCTGGAAGGTCTGAACAGCTCTTTGCTGGCAGGGCCTGGAGAGACAAGAGCCCTCTCCAGAAAGCTGTCTCCACCCCATCCCCAGCAACAGCAATTCATAAGCTGAAAAATAAATCAGTAAGCAGTTAATGAATTGAAGATGTCTGTGTTTAAAATGTATCAGGGAAAAAACTGTTAGCTGGTTGGGGCTGGCCTAATTACTGTGAGGGAAGGCAGGGAGCTCCCAGTTCTGAGAAACAGCTTCTCTTTTTCTGTTTCTTTGGAGGTATTGAGGAGAGGGAGAGGGAGAGGGAGAGGGAGAGGGAGAGGGAGAGGAGAGGAGGATTGGCTTTAGCAATGTGCGTAGGTTCAAAGTTGCCCCTGACTATGTCCCTCATCCCCTGGGATCTCTGTCAAGTCACTCCTGTCCCCTTCCCTGGCCAGCCCGGGGCTGGCTGAGCCCAGAGCAGGTTGTGCTGCTCACTAAAGCAGGACAGGAACCAGTGGCTGTGCCAGTGTGTGTGGCAGGGATGGCACAGGGCCCTGGTCGTGTGCCCAAGTCTGGCTGTCCCAGCTCCCCAGGCTCGTCCTCCCTTGCTCCCAGGCTGTGGGGCCGTGTTCAGCCCGGGCTGGGGGTGCCACCCTCGGCACGGGGGGCTCTGGGGGCTCCGTGTGCCACAGAGAGGCAGAGGCTGAGGGTGTCTGCAGGGCAGGTGTGCCCTGTGCCAGCAGCACTCCCCCGGACAGGGCTGGGATGTGCTGGGATGTACTGGGATGTGCTGGGATGTGCTGGGATGTACTGGGATGTGCTGGGATGTGCTGGGATGTGCTGGGATGTGCACCACGTTCCCAGAGCCTGCAGTTGTGCTTTCCCCAGGTCCCAGGGGTTGGGAGCAGAGCTGGAGCTCCCCACCTGGTGGGAAGGGGCTTTGTCAGCACTGACGGGTCCTTCAGTTGAATCCATCTGCTCCCACACATTTCTGTTCCCTCCTCCAAAACCTCTGCGATGTGGGCTGATTTCCATGTCAGCCCTCCTCAGGGAAGCTGTTCCGGTGTTCTGGAGGCCACAGGGGCTCCAGGGTTTCTCTGAAGGAGTGTGTGGCCTTTGAGTCACTCTGCTTTGGTTCTCTCCACCGACATGTCCCCCCCCAGCTGCTTCTCCAGTGCCAGCTGTCACCAGCTGGAGTTCAGGGAGGAATGCACAGCCTGGGGAGGTGATTTTGCTGCACAGGGAGCAGGACCTGGCTCTCTCTCAGCCTGCCAGGCTGCAGCTCCAGTTTGGCTAACGTGGTCCTGGCCTACTGAGCAATACCAAACCTGCTGCTGCTGCTCTAGTTCCAGCCCCAGGACTGGGAGCCCTCTTCTCCCAGCACTGAGCTGGTGTTGTGCCCGGCTGGAGCCAGGGCTGCAGAGCCATTAACACCTTTCCTCTCCCCTCCCCAGGTCGGAGAGCAGCCTCGCTAGGTTTGCCCACCGCTTGTCGGTGAAGCAGAAGCAGGAGAAGAGAAGGAAAGCTGAGTATGGCTCTGCCGAGCTGTCTGCCTTCCGGCCCAGGTCTCTGAGCATTGAATGGTAAGAGCTGCAGGACAGGGCTGGGGGAAGAAGCTTCTGCCTCTCCAGTCACCCTCCTGTCCCCTTCTGCCACTGCTGCCACGGTCAGAGCAATGTGGGACAGCACCCCCTGAACCCCCGCACAGCCCCCTGGTCCCAAACCAGAACATCCCAAAGCTGAAGGTGTGTCAGGGCTCATGTGGGTGATGGCAGTGTCCGCTGAGCTGGGACACACGGGCACACAGCCTCAGGCAACCCCCACCACTACCTCCTTCCCTTCCCCTTCCCCTTCCCCTTCCCCTTCCCCTTCCCCTTCCCCTTCCCCTTCCCTTTTCCCCTTTTCCCCTTTTCCCCTTTTCCCCTTTTCCCCTTTTCCCCTTTTCCCTTCCCCAGGAGCAGGAATGAGGAGCCACAGGGAATGGGAGCTGCTGGGGGATGCATCCCATGGTCCCTCACTGCCCAGTGCTGCTCTGGTGGATCAGCTGGAGCTGAGAACCACAGTGGGGTGGCCTCATCCACCATGGGAGCTCTGGGACTGCAGGGACACTTCCAGGGGCTGCCCTGCCAGTGGTGAGAAGGTCCCAGTCAGAGCCCCGTGCGGGGCAGTCCCCCATCCCTGAGGGATGCTGTGCTCCCTCCTGTCCCTGCTGCACTGCTCAGGGCCCCTGGGGTGAGCACAGGTCCCAGAGAGCTGTCCCCACTGGAGCAGGGAATCATCCATCCTGGCTTTCTGAGCTCTGATGCAGCAGTCCTGGAAGCAGATCACAGCCAGCCAGCCCAGCGTTAGAGGTGATCTGCTAAGGATGTTTGAAAAAGCTGGGAATTGCATTGCTTTCTGCTTCCTTAGATGGATAAAGGAGGCTAAAACTTTTTTTGGGGGAAAAAAAAAAAAAAAAGATGAAAAAAGAAAAGTGCGTAGAAATTGCAAGAATGTCGAGTTTGGTTTTCAATTTCCCTGCTTTTTTTGGAGATCTTTCTGGCATGTGTTGTGTGTTCTAACACTTCAGTGTGAGGCTGTGGAACCTTCCTCAAAGGCTTCCTCTATCTGTGAGGTTCCTTGAGCATCAAAGCTCACCAGGTATTAATGAACCAGACAAGGAATTCAGGATATTTGGGGACAGCCTGCTTCCTTCTCCACTTCCACAACTTTCTTCCCTTTACTGAGAGGGTGTCGCCAGAAAACCTGGTCTGCACTTGCTGTCAATCTCCCAAAGAGACAAATGTGTGAATTTGTAATGCAGCAAATAGGGAAACAGCAAAGAGCTCGTTAAAAGCAATCAGAGTTTGTCTTTATTCATTACAAAGAAGCATGAGAAAAGCCAGTGAATCTCTTTCCTCTCCAAATGTGTCTTTGAAGCCCTCGGGTCCCAGTTTAGCCCTGTTGGGGGATATTTGTGGTACATTTCCCCCCACTCCGTAGTGTTTTCCTGGGGGAAACCATCTGTCTTGCATTTGGCAAACCACCTTGTGCAGCAGCAACAGAAGATGCTCTTTTAGAGGGATTTTGTAAAGCAGCCTGGAACCGAGCATCTCCTGGGCTTGGTGGCAGGGAGTCACTGAAGGGCTCTGCTCCCCAGGCATTGGGCAGCTCTGATCCCATGTCTCATGTTCCTGTGCTCTCTAGGACAGTTTTGATCCCATGTCTCATGTTCCTGTGCTCTCTAGGACAGTTTTGATCCCATGTCTCATGTTCCTGTGCTCTCTAGGACAGCTCTGGTCCCATGTCTTGTGTTCCTGTGCTCCCCAGTGCAGCTCTGGTCCCATGTCTCGTGTTCCTGTGCTCTCCAGAACAGCTCTGGTCCCACATCTCGTGTTCCTGTGCTCCCCATGTCCTGCTCCCCAGCCTGGCCAGCAGCGAGTGGAGCCCTGTTAGTTCCACTTATTAAAAACAAAATTGCTGGGGGGAAGGGAGAGAAGGCAGAGAAAAAGTGAGGTATTGAGAAAAGACTTCTTTCATTCATATGTTGTTTACTGAAATAAAAACTTCATTATTAGGCCTTTTTTAGGGTATTTTTTTTTTAAAGCCAGCACCACAAAGTCCCCAGTGTTCAGGCCTGTGCTGGATCACCTCAGCCCATGGCTCTCTGTGCCTGTGTCCTGCTGCTGGGGGGTGCTGGAGAAGAGCTTTTCCAGTCTTTGGGAGAAACCTGGGGGCTGCTCATGGCTGGTTTTGCCTAGGTTTGCCAATTCAATTCCCTTTTCCTCCTTGCTGGACGGTGTGTGCTGGGTCACCAAGGCAGCTCGTGCTCCAGATGAGGCAAAACCTGGTAACTGAGGCTAGGAAGGATTTGGGATTTTGTTTACTAAACCTCTGCTTTCTGTGGTCTCTGCTCCTAACCTAGCTCCCAAGCCCAAACACAAGGCACTGAAAGCACTCTTGACTTGAGGCTCACCACGTTCTGCTGTTGAGGTGAAGGTGAGAGCTGGTGATCCCCACAGAGACCTCAGAGCAATGCCAAAACTCTAACAATCCCTCTTCTCCCCACTTAGAGTGAGCTGAGGCCTCTTCTCCTCCAGTTCCTTGAGATATCCTCCACATTTATCTTCCCTCTGAAGTACCCCCTGGGTTGCTCCCATGTGGAGCCTCTGTTCCCTCTCCCATCTTCTCAGCTCCACTGCTCTCTGGCAGTTTCAGCCCTGGCAGGTTTGTCCTTCTACAATCCTTTTGTGCCTTCCTTTTCCTTTCTTGCTCTAGCTCTGGTTTTCCTTCTTCTGTTTGCTCCTGGCTTTGCTTTTCTCCCCACACTCCTTTTCCCATCTTCACCCTGATTTCCCTCTCTTCCTCGTTGCTTTTTCTCCTCGGGCTCCTGGTGTTTTCCCTGCCAGCCAGCCTCCCCATGCTCCACGGTTGGAATAGCCTATTCCCATGGTGGTTCAGGAAAAATGCAGCACATTCCTGTCTCCCCCTGTGCCGTTATCTCATCTCTGCTCCTTGGCTGCCCACCACAAGGCTGAAGCTGTGCTGGCAGTGTCTGTTCCTGGTGACAGGCTGGGTCTGGGGCTCGTTTTCCTGCCTGTCCCTTGGCACCTGGAGGGCTGGGATGCTCCGGGAGCTGCCTGCCCTGCAGGTCACAGACCTGGCTGGGAGGTGCCCAGCAAGCAGGAGCCACCTGGGCATGAGGACCTGGATGGCACCAGCTGGCTGGTGGAGGTGGCACACCTGAGCTCTGCCTGGTGCTTCGGGTTTGGTTATTAAGAAGTTTTAAGGGAGCTGTTTTATTTAAAACCAGTTATTTCAAGTGTCACAGTGAGGTATTTCCCCCGTCAGTGGTGTGGAGGTTCTCCCTGTGTGGCTGGGCATGGAGTCCCTGCTGTGGAAGGGCCCCCAAGCATTGGTGCTGTGGGCAGGCAGCCCACAGGAGGGGACCTGTCCCCATCCATGGGGTCCTCTCCTCCTAGCACTGAGTGCCATGGTCCTGGTGGAGCTGCAGAGCTCAGGAGGTGCTGAGCTGCTGGTGGATCCATCCCACTGATCCATCCCAATTATCCATCCTAATGATCCATCCCAATTATCCATCCCAGTGATCTATCCCACTGCTCCATCCTACTTCTCCATCCCAATTATCCATCCTACTGCTCCATCCCAATTATCCATCCCAATTATCCATCTTACTGATCCATCCCAGTTGTCCATCCCACTGCTCCATCCCACTGATCCATCCCACTGATCCATCCCACTGATCCATCCCACTGATCCATCCCACTGCTCCATCCCACTGCTCCATCCCCCTGATCCATCCCAGTGATCCATCCCACTGCTCCATCCACTGCTCCTGACTCTGCGCACGGGAGCGCTGCTATTGCTCAGCTCCCTGAGAGCCTGCTGCTGTTCCCACAGCTGTCCACAGCCGTGTGGGACTGTCCCCAGGACTCTCTGTGTGACATTTGTCCCTTTGCCAGAGTCAGCCAGCACAAAGTGAGTTGTCATCAGCTTTTCGGGCAGCAGCACCACGAAGGCGGCGAGCTCAGAGCTACTTCAGGTCTCACAGCTCTACTCGAGTTGTGTCACTCCAGAGAAGCCTTGGAGCTCTTTCTCTTCCCACACCGGGCAGCTTTTATCCTGGCCGAGGGTGCAGGAGGGGAGTGAGGCCCTGAGCCCTGCAGAGCGAGGGGAAGAACGCGGGAGGTGCGGGGGCATGCGGGAGCAGGGCGGTGTTCTGGGCAGGCTGAGCCTCCGCAGCGCTTTCTGTGGCTGAGCCAGCCTTGCCCGGAGGGTGGCTGGGCATCTCCCCCATGCCCCGAGGTTGGGCTCGGCCCCCCCAGCCCGGCTGTGCCGGGAGCAGGTCCCGGCAGGGCCGGCACGGCGGCGTTGAAACGGAACGCGAGGCGCTTTGTCTCAACTGGGAGCGCTTTAAGCCCTCGCTCGGGAACAATGGCCAAGCTATGGGGTCATTTGTTCTGGTATTTCAGCAGCTCCTCATGATTTATGGGATGTTTTGTTCTGCTGCTTGTCTTAGCTTCCCCCTCTCCACCCTCCCTGTCTCCATCCCTTCTCCATTTCAGCTCCTCCTCCCCCTGCTCCCAATTCCCCTAATAGCTGTGGAGCCTCTGTGCCTTATGAAGTCATGGTGTCTGTGACTTATTGAATTAGCCGGGTGGGAGCTGGACTTGCACACTGGCTCTGCCGAGCTCTGCCGGGGTGCATGGGGAGGCAGGACCCCCTGCCCGAGCTTCCCCCGTGTGGCAGAGGGACATTGCCATCGCAGAGGTGCTTCAGAGGCAGTAAATGTGGTGCAGAGGAGCTGCGAACGAGCAGGGCTCTGTCTGCAGAGACCTCGCTGCTGTGCCAGGGGCTCTGCTGGCTGTCCCGGGGCTGCTGTCCCCACAGGTCACCTCTCTGCGGGTGAGGTGGGTGCCAGCTGGGGAGCCCCAGAGGTCCTGGTGCTGAGCAACGTGCTTCAAGAGCTTGGCTGTGTCCCCAGAAACCTGAGGTTTTCGTGGCCAGTGCCTCGGGGTGTTCTGGGGGGAGCAGGAGGTCACAGGTGCCAGCTGTCCTGCTGCTCTGGGACACCTGGCATAGTGCTGTGCCTTCCCAGAGCTGGAGGGACAGCGATTTAACAGTGACCCTGAGGGACATGCTGATGGCAGAGAGGAGCAGCGAGCCCTCCGAGCACCTCCCTGAAAGTCGGGTTAAGCTCAGGAAAGCATCGCCAAGGAGTAATTCACTTGTGAGCGATCAGTTTTTATTCCGGCTTTCTGAGTTGCCTGCAGGCAGGCGGAGGATGGAGGGAGCTGCCGGTGCCGGTGGGGCTGGCACGGTGCTGCAGCCAGCCCTGAGCCCGCAGAGAACGCGGCAGCTCCGCTTCTGCTCCAGCAGGGAGCCGGGAGCAGCCTGGCCCGTGGCTGGGAATGGAGGGATGCTGTGCCTGCCCTCCTGATGCCACCAGCCTCTGGGAGCCCAATTTTCCTGCTCTTCTCAGGAGAGGCAGCTCAGCCTGTGTGCTTAGGATGAGGCTGGGAGCAGAGGGAGGGCTGGACCCTCTCTGTGCTGCCGCAGGCTCCAGTGCTCTCATCTCCATTTGTTTCTCCATGTCACTGCTGTGGGAGAAATTGGACCTTCTGGGAAAGCAACAGAAGGAGAATGTTCAGGGAAGACTGATGCCCAGGTTCTTCCTGTCCAGGACCAGAACCCTCAGCCAGATCCCCTCCTCTCTGGGAGCACGGGCAACAAATAACATTTAAAAGACAAATATAAAATATTGTGCTGATTTGGTGCTCTGGCCGCTTCCCTCTGCTGGTAGCTGATACCTCCAATAAGATTATTTCTCAGTCTGTTACCCTCAGCACACTTGAATTTCTCTCAAATAGCCCCATTGCCTGATTTGTTTTGTTTTATTGTCCTCATCCCTCTGCCATTTCCCATGGCCAGGATCTGCAAGGCAGGATGGATGCCTTGGAACCTGCTGAAGGGTGTGGAGGATGCTCTTCATCCTGCAGGACCTCCACTGGCTCTTCTCTGTGGATGTGCCTCTGCCTGGAAGGTGCCAGTGGATTTCCACAGCAGGCAATCCTGGGGATGTACTGGGGGAATTGCAGAGATGTCCCAATCCTTGGTATGAAAGGGAAATCTCATGGGCATCTTAATCTCAGTGCAAGGCAAGCCCTTTCCACCCCACCTGGCACTGACATGGACTCATAGGAAGGCTTAGGTTGGAAGAACCTTAAAGGTCATCCCATTCCACCCCCTGCCATGGGCAGGGACAACTCCCACTGTCCCAGGCTGCTCCAAGCCCCATCCAGCCTGGCCTTGGACACTCCCAGAGATCCAGGGGCAGCCACAGCTTCTCTGGGCACCCTGTGCCAGGGCCTCTCCTCCCTTGCAGGAAAGAAATTCTTGCCAATACCCAACCTAAATCTGCCCTCCTTCAGCCTAAAGCCATTCCCCCTTGCCCTATCACTGCCTGCCCTTCCAAATATTGCCTCTGCAGCTTTCCTGCAGGCTCCCTTTAGGCCCTGGAAGGTGTCATGCTGTGACACTCAGTCAGTTCTCCTGATTTCCCAGCCTGTGCCTGGTGTCCTGCTGCTGTCAGCTGGGCTCTGAGGGAGCTCAGTGGTGAGCACATTCCCAGGAGGTGGAATTCCCGGCGGAGCACCTGCCTGATCTCTTTGCAAGTGGAAAACGATCCTGCCAAGAGATCCCATCCTCCCAGCACAGTCCTGGCCCTGCTCTGCCCCGGTCAGGAGCTCTGGAAGGCTCGTGGCAGGCAGGCAAGTTTTGCTTATGGAGCAGAGCTCAGCTCGAGTGAACTTCACATGAACTCGAAATTTCTTTGGCCGTTTTCTTTCCTGATGATTCAGGATCAGGATCAGGTCAGGACCGGGATCCTGCTCTGCACAGGAACCCAAGGCTGCCTTCCCCGTGCACCACCATGATCACCTCATCCTTCTGAAGTACAGGGACAGCTCCAATCTCTGCTCTCTGTGTCCAGGGACAGGACCCAGGGAAATGGTTGGAGCTGTGTTTAGGTTGGATTTTAGAAAAAGTTTCCTCCCCCAGAGGGTGCTGGGAACTGCTCAAGCTCCCCAGGGAATGGGCACAGCCCTGAGGCTGCCAGAGCTGCAGGAGAGTTTGGACAATGCTCTGGCACATGGTGGGATTTTGGGGGTGTCTGTGCAGGGCCAAGGGGTGGGCTTGTGACCTTTGTGGGTCCCTTCCAGCTCTGACTCCTCCAGGATTCTGTAATTCTTGGTGTCCAGGCAGGAGCACCAGCAGAGAGATGGAGCTGTTCCTGTGTTTCTCTGGGACTGTGCCACCGTAACTTTTGCTCTCCCTGGTCCCAGGGGTTGGTGGGCACCCCACCACAGCACCAGGGCTTTAGTGACCTGCCCAGGGGCACCCAGATGGTCTGTGAGAGAGTTAAATCCCCCTCCTCAGCATGCTCCCACATTTTACCTGGAGATCACTCCTGCTGCCTCCCTTGTCTGCATTCAGACCACAGAAAAATTGGGGTAATGCAGCAAGGGAGGCCCTGGGGGCTGAGGGCTTGTTGGGTCACTGGTGGGAGAGTGTGAACACAGGGACAAGCTGTGGCATCCTGGGCCAGCATGGGCAAGGCACAGTGGGGTTCTCCAGACCATCCTGGTCCTGAGGAAACCCTTGCAGCACTCATGAAAAGCAGCATGAAGAGCATGGTGGGAGGAGCTGGGTGTCTGAGGAGTGTGAGGACCTCCCCACCCCTCACCTTACTGCTCAGGGGATGAGGAGGGAGAGGAAGGAGCCAGCAGCACCCACCATGTGTTGGGGCCAGCAGCTCTGGAGATGTTTCTTGGTAATGGAGGGGCCCTGACTGGCTGTGTGTGGCTCAAAGGTCCTGCTTGGTGGAACTGTGTGAGCAGGGATGTCCCAAGAGCTTTGGGAGATCTTGGAGGCGTTGTCTCTCCTTGCCCCTGCCAGTCTTGTTCCTTGGAGCTGTAGGGAAGGACAGGGAGGGCACCACAGCCCTTCCCAGTGGAAGTTTGTTTGCTCTAACCTTTGCCAGGCTTTAACTGATTGGGCTGGATTGTTCCATGCTTTTCTGCCTCAGGCTGAACTTTCTCCTTTTTTTTCCCTCTGTTTTTCCCAATTTTCAGCAGAAGGTTGGGGGAAAACGGTAGCTTTGCCAATTTCTTCTTCTTTTTTTTTTTTTTTTTCCTCCTGTCTCTTTGTTTGAGGGCTTCTGGTGTCTCCACTCTTTGAAAAAGAGACTTGAAATTTGGCAGGGACGATGCATTCCTGCTGGGAATCAACATGGATTTGGTCAATTGGTTGGCCACTGGAAAGCGTGGCTGGAGGAGCTCTTCAGGGGCCAGCTGCTGGCATCTCCATTTGCAAAGGGGCTCTGGCCACTCTGTGTCCTCCTTTCTCCAGAGCCCCCTCCCTGCCCACACAAGCCAGTCAGCAGTGTGGCTGACACAGCTGTTTCCCAGTAACAAGTCTCAAAACCAGTTTACCCCAGACAACGTTGTCTCAGTCCCCATTCCCCTTGCTCTGGCTATCATCTGCCTCTCCTCCTCAGCAGAGGGAAGGAACAGAGCTCAGGCCAGCTTGAGCAGTGCCTTGTGAGGGGAGGAGAAGCTGAGGGAATGCTCCTGTCATGTGAGACCTGGGCAAGGGTGTTTGTAGACTTGCCTGTCCCATGGGTGAGCTCAGCAGCATCACACCCCTGCATGGAGGGACAGAATCACAGAATGGTGGTGGCTGGAAGGACCCTCAAGGCCATCAAGTCCAGGCTGAGCAGGTCCCGGTAGCTGGAGGTTTGACCTGGTGATCCCTATGGTTTTCAAAGTTGCTCTTTTATATTAGGGTGGAAATTTTTTCTGGTTGTTGTCCTGGGGACTTTGGAAATTCCTCCACAGACTCCGTCGTCTTCAGCTGGGGTTTCTCTACTTGGTGGTTCCTCCGAGCTTTCTGCAGAGAGAGGAGTGACACATGAGCTGGGAAAGCTGTGGTGTGATGAGGGAGCAGACACGTCCCAGCTGGAAGGAGGCCCTGCTAGTGGTTCCTGTCCCCAGTTAGTGTGGCTGCAAGAGTGCTCAGGCACTCACAGGGTGTTTTCTAGCAAAACGGTGGAAAAAACTGCCTTCTGCTCTTGGACTGCAGGCTTTGCACCCCGACTCCGTGGAGATGCTGTTGTGGTTGGGTGGAGGTGACCCAGCCCCTCTGGTGCTGCTCCTGAGTTGGGTGGTGTTGGCATGAGACCAACCCTGGGGAGACGTGGCAGGGTGGACAGAGAGGATCCCGGTGGGTGCTGGGCAGGGAGCTGATCCAGAGCAAGCTGGGAGCAAATCCCAGCCTGAAGCTGTGCCAGCCAAAGGGTTTGCCAGCCTGGGACATGCTGGTCCGGGGAGATCCCAATGGGGGTGGCTGTCCTTGGTAGCCATGCCAGGGACAGGCTGTGGGCAGTGGCCGGCGTGCCCAGCACTGCTGGCTGGCTCCTGCTGGGTGCCTTCCAGTGGGAAGCGGGTTTGTGACTCCAGTAACATTTCCCAGCTGGGCAGCAGCTCTGGAGCCGGGTGTGTGCGTTTGTCTGCTCTTCCATTGTGACTTGGCCGAGCTCTGCTCCTCCCCGCCGAGATCAATGGCTGCGGGATCCCTTTTGTAACCCCTTTGGGTGCAGCTCTGGAAGCCTTCAGCCTGCTTTCCATCAGAATGCTGGTCCCATCTGGCTGGAGGTCTTGGGTGGGACAATGGACGGGAGGTGGGATTCCACCAGAAGGGACATCCCGGTGATGGATGAGGGGACTGGGAAGTGCAGGTGAGATGTAGGTGGCTGAGGTTGGAGCCCAGCTGTGTGCTTGGGGGAGTGAGCTCAGGTGACCTCCAGAAGACCTTCTGGGGCCATTTTTTTTGCCATTTGATGGTTCTGGAGATGTGGCACGTCCTTGCCGGTGGCACCAGGTGGCGCAGGCGGTTAAAGGATTCTGTTCTCCGCAGGTCTGGGTGCAAACGGATTGCCTCCCACTGCTGTGATGAGTCTGCAGGTCTCAGCCCCCAGCACGCTGGACTGTGCCCCCACGCCAGGCCAGCCTCAGCCCCAGGGCGAGGCAGTGGGGATGGGGCTCCCTGGAGCCCGATTTGCAGCAGAACCTGGAGCTGAACCCACCTTTGAACCGTAGTGGGCAGCCTGGGCATGACCCCAGGAAAAGGCACAGTGATGTGGAGGAGCCACACACGGGGGGAGAGCCCTGGTGGTGTCAGGGCAGTGGGGAGGCAGTGGAGCATTACCCTGGGGTGAGGCTGTGACAAAACACATGGCATCCCTCCGGCACAAGCTCAAGCTGGGCACAGCCAGGTGAGCTCTTCCTCCTGGCTCCTGGAAGGTACCGAGCTTTTTGGTGGGGTGCAAGTCTATGGCAGCAGCTCTCAGAGCAACTGGGACATTGCCATCCCTTCCTTCTCCCCCTGGAACATTGGAACTGGGCATTGGAACAGCCCCTGCCCTGCTCCCTCCCCAGAAGTGTGTGTCAGGACCCAAGGAAGGGGACAGGACCAGGTTTGGATGATTGTGACCTTACATTCCTTCTCACTCCTCCCAGCTGTGCCCTGGCCATCTCCGTGCTGAGCATCTGCCTCCTGCTCCTGTTGGATCCAAAGTGGGTCCCTGTGAACCCACTGGGATACTTTTTCTCCCTTCTTCTGCCTTTGGTGATCTTTGATTTCAGTCGCTGTATGACTCAGCTCCTGCATTTGATCCCCTGGAGCAGGGTTTGCACACATGCAGCTGTGGCAGGAGCACTGCTCGTTCCTGGCAGGCCAGGCTGGGATAGGGTTTCCTCCTGGCCGAGGGGCAGTGAGTCCCCATGGCTCATCTGCTTCCCCCTGTGGAATTCTGATTTAACCAGGGTGCTGGGAGCAGCTTGGAGGTGTCTTCTAGAGCTGTGCTGACCTGCTCCAGCATCTGGGCTTGCAAGGTCCTGGCAGGATAGGAGTGGGGCAGAGCAGGGGCTCTGCTCCCTCTGCCTGCCTGTCCACCCACCCCTACCTGTGAAGGTCTGGCTGGTGCTGGCAGCATCAGGCACCTGTGGGTGTGGGGCTGAATGCTGCTCCTGGCACTGGGGCATGGCCAGCAGAAGGTGATCCCACACAGTTCCCGCAAAGGGCAGGCTGGGCGCTGACCTTTAGGTCCTGCTCCTTCTTGCTGCCTGCTCCCTGTGAGCAGCTCTGGTCTGGAGCAGCTCCTGACCCAGCAAGGAGCAGCCAGCGGTGGGGCTGAGCTCTGTCTGGGGTGCTGAGCTCTGTCTGGGGTGCTGGGCTCTGTCTGGGTGCTGGGCTCCCTCTGGGGTGCTGAGCTCCCTTTCTTAGGGGGCCAGGAGAGCACAAGGTCCCAAACCCCTGCAGAGGTTTGCAGGGAACAGGGATTTACAGAATGAAAGGATTTGCTGGGCACAGACATTTGTAGAACAGGGAATAGCATTTTTCAAGGGACAGGGGTTTTCAGGGGACAGGGACTTGCAGGGGACAGGAGTTTGCAGGGGACAGAGGTTTGCAGGGGACAGGGGTTTTCAAGGGGACAGGGATTTGCACGGAACAGGAATTTGCAGGGGTTTACAGGGGCAGGAGTTCACAGGGAATAGAAGTTTGCAGGGGACAGGATTTTCAGGGTGGCTGCAAACTCCCACTGAGCCAGGCTCAGGGCTGTGCGCTCGGCTCTTGGCACCAGAGCTCTGGCTCTGTCTGCCTCCTCCCTGACAGTGCCAGGGTTTTTGGGTGGTCACAAGGCTGTGATCACAACCAGCACTGCCTGTTGTGTGGTGGGTACCTGGCACCGGGCTGACCACACCGGGCTTCCCCAGGAACTTTGGTCACGACTCGGGGCAGCTTGTCCTGCTCTGTCCTGTCTCCATCAGGTTCCAGTTAAAACCAAATGCATTCTCCAGCCTGGGCTGCACAGCCGTTTGAGCCCTTCCAAAAATGAAACAAATACCCACGGACTGCAATTCGAATTGCAGCTCAATTAGGGCTTGTTCCCAATGCGATCATAAAACCTCCAGTACGAAAACAAACAACCCAACCAAACCACATCCAAGCCTGACAGCATCCTCTGGAATGCCTTTAAAATAACAAGGAGGGCAGAGGAAGATGAAAGCAGTGTGGCCAGCGGGAAGAAGGCTCTGTGGCCCTGAGGGGCAGCCTGGAGGTGGGCTGAGCAGGTGTGGGGCAGGCCAGTTCGGGATGGAGACAGCACAGGGATGGGATGGAGACGGGCTCGGCGGGTGCCATGGAGACGCGGGCCAGCGTGGAAGCCATGGGCACGACAGAGATGGGAGAGCCTGAGGGTTGGGCTGCTCGCGGGAGGATTTGACAGGGCAAGGATGCGGTGGTTTGGAGCGTGGTGCTGGTTCTCGAAGAGGCTCCGGTGTGTGAGCAGGGCGGGGGGAGCCGGGGCCGGAGCCGGCGTCTGGAATGCGTGTCCCTCGTAACCCTGGCTTGCACCGAGTCCAGCCAGTCTGGTGCCGCGGTTCGGGTTTCACTGCGGACTTTAAACCCGGCCATATTTAGCGTGAGCCTCGCCGGCCTGTCAGGGAGGGAAAGCCGCAGCACAACTAATAAAAAAAAAAAAAAAAACAAAAACAAAAACCAAACAAAAACAATATAATTAAAGAGACTCAGCACTGTGTGTTCCCATAGCAAGAACATTTACCCAAGACTTCCTTGCTCAGATACTTAATGTCAAGAAGTAATTAAAGTCTGGCTTTGTGGTGGGGCAGAGAGGAAGGTTTGCCCTGGCCGGGAGATGGGAGGCCGGGGCTGAGCCATCCCGGTGCCGGTGGGGAGGAAACGGCGGCTTTCGGCGCTGGGAGGTGCCCCAGGGATGTGTGCGGGTCACACGGGGATGCTGCGTCCTGAGCAGCAGCTCCCGAACCCCTCTGGCCAGAGATGCCCTCAGTCCCTAATGCACAGACCCACTCAGCTCCATCCCCACAGAAGTTTGGCAGCACAGAAGCAGAAAATTGGATTTTCTGCGTATTTTCTAGGTAGAAACCCCTGGGCAGGACAGGCAGGAACTCTGCTGGGGTAAATCCTTGTGAAAACAGTCAAATCAGCAGAGCTGGGCCGGGTGTAGAAGCTTCCAGGACCTCCTTCCTGACCCAGATCTGTGGATGGAGGCTGTGTGAGCCTCACACAGCCTCTGAAATGTTGAATCTCCTTGCTCAAGGGATGCTCTGGGGGGCTTGGAGCCAGGCTAGGATGCCAGAAGCCAGGCTGTGCCCTCTGGTATCCCCCTTCACTGCTGCCCAAGGTGGTGCTCATGGGCTGCTGGTGCTGGCTCACCATTGTCATTGTGCCACGTCCCTCAGCACAGCCCCCAGGGAGGGGTGCCCCCGTGCCCTGGCAGTGCTGCCTGAGGCCTGTGTGCCCAGGCAGGGACAGTGGCACCTTGTGACAGCAGTGCCAGTGGTCCTGACTGCCATGGCAGATGGCACAGGGACACTGCAGGTGACAGTCTGGTTTGGGGTGCCTTTTCATGGGCAGGATGTCTCTGGTCTCTCTTCTAAGCAGCGATCAGGAGGTCTCATTTAAAGAATAAAGAGGAGCCAGGAGCAGTAGCATTGCTGTGTGGCAGCAGAGTTTGCTGAAGTGTCTCTGCTGCCTTGGTCCCCACACGGTGTTTTACAGCACACTGTCAGCAGCTGATCCACTTGGTTGGCTCCCTGACCTCTCCCAGAGTCCTGAAGTCTCTGTCTTTCCCAAATTCAGCCTGTGATTTAAGAGGGAGATTCAGAGGAGATGAGGTGTTTGGCACAGTGCTGTGTCCCAGGGGGACACTGCTGTCCCCAGCCAGCCTGAGGTGTGGGACCTCGCGTGTCCAGCCTGAGAGAGTCCCTTCTGCCACGGCTGAGGAGGGGTCTTTGCCATGTGCTCCCAGCACAAGTGTTCCCCAGAGGGTGCAAAAGCCTTCTGATGTGAGGAGTGGCCTGGATGGCGCCGGGGGAGTGCTGGGAGAGGAAGTGCTCCAAGGGGGAATGCTCCTGTTCATCCCCTGAGGAGGTGCAGGGTGCTGGGCACCCCTGGATATTGCAGATCTCACCCTGGATGTGCTTTTCAGTTGGGTATCAAGCTGCTAGGAGTCACCTTTCCACTGCAGAGCCGTGGGGCAGCATGGGCACACACAGCAGGGGACAGCAGGGACAATGTGCTGCCCTTGGTGCTCAGGAAGTTCTGCACTGACCCAGGGGCCTGGCACCGTGCTGAGCTCCCCCAGGAATTGGGGTCTAACAGCACTGGGCTTCTGGAGCTCCAACAAAAATGTCCTGGCAGGAGCAGCATCTATATAAGTTAGTTGTTATTGCTAAACAAAAGAGGCATGCTCGCTTCGGCTCCACTCAAAACAAAACCCAGCAGGTTTGCCAAGTGGGGAGGAAAGAGAAAAGATGGAGCAAACAAACAAACAAACAAATAAATAAACAAAATCTGCCTTGATGCCTTTCCCTGGATTCAGGTTTCAATAAGCAAGTGCATTTTCTAGGCACACAGATGTTCCCATGGAGCACGAGGGTTTTGCTCCATGGCTGCAGGTCACTGCACCTTGGTGGTCTGCAGAGTCCAGGGTGGGTAACTGCTGTGCCTGCTGCTCCCTGAGCCCTGCTGCCTTGCAGGGATGTTGATCATGGCATTTGGTCCTAGTTCAGAGCGTGCTTTTTGTAGGCTTATGAAATCCCACTCTTTGGAAGGGCTCCCCTGTTCATGTTCCATTTTTAATCCAGCCTCTATTTTGCCAGTCATGAAAAATTGCTTATGCTTGGGCAAAAGGAGTGGAAAATGCAAATGCACCAGCAGCTCCTCTTCACGCTGGACATGGCACCTCTTGTCCCTGTCCTCAAGGCTGGGGAGCTGCTCTGAGTGTGACACCCTGAGAGTGACACCCTGCTCTAGAGTGTTGCTGTTGGAGTGTCCCTGGCCACAGCTGTGGATTCCTGCTGCACAGGGGTGAGCGTGGCCCTGCACGTGGGTCAGGCCAGGTGTGCTCAGGTGTGGAGAGCCCTCTCACACTCAGATTTTTGTCCCGGGAAACACCTGTGTGTGGATCTTGCCACTTGATCTCATAGGATCACACAGCCATGGAACAGCTCAGCTTGGAAGGGACCTCACAGACCATCCAGTGCCACCCCGGCCATGTCCAGGGACACCTCCCACTGTCCCAGGCTGCTCCAAGCCCCATCCAGCCTGTCCTTGGACACTTCCAGGGATCCAGGGGCAGCCACAGCTGCTCTGGGCACCCTGTGCCAGGGGCTCAGAACCCTCGTGAATAAAAATTTCTTCCTTATGTGTGGCCTGGTGAGCTGTGGGCAGGGTGGTCGTTCCCTGGGCTCTGCCATGGGGCACAGCAGCCTGTCTGCCAGGACCTACTTCTCAGCTGGAGACTCAGAGGGGTCACACCCTTCAGCAAAATGCACTGAAAGTCAAGGAATTGCAACAATTATTATCACTTTTTACTAGGCCAAGATCTGCAGTGTTGCAAACATTAACATTCGGAATATCCATAAACCATATTATAAACTGTCCAATGGATTTGCTTGTGTTAGATGCTGGAGAAAGGGAAAAAATGAGGGTGCCTTATGCTTGTCCATCCTCAGATGCTTTTTAAAAAACAGAAAACCATCTCTATTGCATTGGTTTCCTGAGACAGAATCATGGTTAGAATCACTAAGGTTGGAAAGAACATGTAAGATCATCAAATCCAACAATTAACCCAGCACTGCCAAGGACACCACTAAACAATGTCCCCCTAGTGCCACATCCACACAGCTTTTAAATCCCTCAAGGGATGGGGACTCCACCACTGCCCTGGGCAGCTGTGCCAGTGCCTGGCCACCCTTTCAGGGAAGAAATTCCCCTGATATCCAATCTAAACCCTCTGCTGGCACAACTTGAGGCTGTTTCCCCTTGTCCTGTCCCTGTTCCCTGGGAGCAGAGCCCGACCCCCCTGTCTGTCCCCTCCTGTCAGGGAGTTGTGCAAAGCTCAGGGCCCCCCTGAGCCTCCTTTTCTCCAGGCTGAGCCCCTTTCCCAGCTCTCTCAGCCTCTCCTTGTGCTCCAGCCTCTTCCCCAGCTCTGTTCCCTTCCCTGGACACACTCCAGCCCCTCAATGTCCTTCCTGTCATGGCCCAGAGCTGCCCCCAGATGGATCTGACCAGCCCCAGCTCATCCCTCCACATTCTCTTCTCTGGAGAAGGGTGATGCAGAGTGCTGTGTGTGGGTTTATGACACTGCAAACCTGCTGCCCACATCACCTCCCTGATGGTCACAAACACATCCCCCATGGCCAGAGAGCTGAGCTGCTGCAGTAGGCTGAGCCCCCGTCCCCTGCTTGCAGACCCCAGGAAAACAATTAGCAACAAGAACCAATTGTGGCTGGGATAAATTTAGTTTGGCTGCACTGAGACTCTTCTTCGGGCAGAGGAGGTGGGATCTCCTCCCACAGTTCCTCAGGATGGGCTTTGCCATGGGTGAGCTGGGCTTGGCTGGTCAGCCCCTGAGGGCAGGACATCTGTAGGTGTTGTTTTCAGCTATCAGTTGCTCCAGGGTAAAGTTTAGCTCTAGATAAATCAGGACCATTTCACTGAGTCCAGATGACTCATAACCACAGGGCAGGAAACTCTTTTATCTGGGGGCAGCTGGTTTAATAGACATAGATGTTCACTCCTGAGCACTGAATAATTTCCATCTCTTTACTTCTCATTAAAAGCAAATCAGAGGAGGGAAAACAGTGAGAAATTTCTCTCTGTCTGTGTTTCTGCCATCTCTGAGAGAGCTTCCTCCCAGCTGTGCAGTCTGCCTGCACCGGGTCATTTGCCCTGTGTATTTTAATTGGTAGAACAAAGGATTTTCTCTGCAAAGCACCACTCCGTTTTAAACCCTGATTCTGCAGGCACGAGTGGAGCAGGGATCTGTTACCACAGAGGGAAGAACATTCAGTGTGGGAGAGCATTGTTGCCTCCTTTGAAGAAGAGGAACCGCAGTGGAATTTACACTTCTTGTTGATGAGCCTGCTGAAAGAGCCACCTTCACCTCTGAGCAGCAGCTGGAGGTGGAGAGGAGAGAGAAGAATTCGAGCAGCAGGGAACTCTTAAACACAAGAGAAAGGGCAGGGTTTTGCTGGAGGAATCAGTTCTCTTTCCTAGACATGCCAGGCAGTGCCTGAGGGTCAGTCAGGACCTGCCTTGCTGTCTCCTCCTGCCAGAGCAGCTCTGCCTGCTCAGGCACAGGTGGCTTTTCTCTCACCTCTGCGTGCCAGTGGCAGCAGAGCTGTGCTGCTGTGCCCTCTGGGATCCTGTCCCTGCCCTCTGCAGCAGGCTGGGTGTGCTGTGTGTGAGCCCTTGGCACAGGGAACCCGCAGGAGAGGCCGTGCCAGGAGCTGCTCCCTGTCTGTGGTGCCACGTGGTGTGCACAGCATGAGGACTCTGTGTCCAGAGCCAGGCAGCTCCTGGAGACCACAGGACTGCTTTTCCATCCCTTCCTTGCACTGTGCAGGTCTCTTCCACTGCGGTGACACGCTCCTGGGTGGGGATCCCTTCCTCCCCACCAGGACCTGTCGGGCTCTGCTGCTCAAAACTCACTCACTCCCACGTGGCTGCTCAGGGGTATTTTGCCACCTGAAGCCACAGAACACTTGTCTGCTTTTGCAAAGGGACTTTTGGTTGGTGTGGTTGGCGCTCAGTGTCTGATCCATGAAGCCCTGTGTCCAGATAATGTCCATTCCTGGAGCAGCCTGGGGCAGCAACTTGACACCGTGGTTTGGGCCACACTGGAGAACTCTAAATCCACAGGCTGAAGCTGGTGAGATGAATGATTGCCAGGAGCCAACCTCCGCAGCATTTTCCACTCTTAAATATCACAGTAATAAAAGGTAAAATCATTAAAGTCCTCCTGCAGCCCACTGGGGCTCATCTGAAATGAGGACGACAAAGAGCGCGGAGCGAGGGGTTATTAATATCCTGCCTCACGATGATGGCTTTATAAACATCCTTACTGCAGGCACAGCTTCACTGGAGTGCTTTGGCATGACCTTCAGCCAAATGTCAGGCTTTTATCACACTTGAGATTTATCCAATAAAGTAAAGGGGGGGAGACACTGCCCTTATACACAGGGGGATGGGGTCAAAACGGAGAGAAACTGGGTTAAGTGTAGCCATGCTAAACGCTCCTCAGACCTGGTGCTCCTCTCTGGGAACTGTGCCAGAGCTCCAGCAAGAAGGGGATCAGATGTTTGACGCAGTGGAAACCCTCCATGCCACAGGGGATGACTCATGGGCAAAAGCCCCACACAGCAGCAAGGCCACGCTCGTGCCAGAGCGGGGGATTTTGACTGGTGGGATGAGGTCTTGATGGAGACAGGAGGGTCCTTCGCTGCAGGGAGAGGGACAGCTCCCACTCTGGAGAGCCCCAGAAAAGACACCAGCTTTCCCTGTGACTTGTAGGTATTGAAAATAAGAATCAAAATCATAGCCCAGTAGCAGGGCATTGGAACTAGATGGTCTTCAAGGTCACTTCCAACCAAAACCAGCCTGTGATTCAGCAATCAGAGAGAAAAGATTTTGTAGGTTTAAGGATGGAGAAGGAAGGAGCAGCTGTGAAGGCAGGATCTCTTGGTGAGCAGAAGACTGGGGTCACTGGTCCCCATCAGGACCTGGCACTGTCTGGATGCCTTTAGAAATCGCCCTTAATGTTCCTTGCTCCCACTTTACTTCCAGAGAGTGCCCTTTGCTGGAATAACAGCTCCGAGAGAAGTCATGTACCAAAAAGGGGTGGTGGTCAGTGCAGGACACGGGCTCCTGCAGAGGGGAGGATGTGGAGAGGGCACACGAGGCTATCCCCAGCCAGTGGTGATGGACAGCACTCACCCAGCACCTGGGGGCTGCTGAGGGCTGCCCTGGATGGGCCAGCCCATCTCTGGAGGAGCTGGATGGTGGAGACTGGGCATGTGGAGAGATTGCCCTGGTGAGATGGATCCAGAGCAGCTGTAGAGCTGAGCAGCCTGAGGTTCCTTTGGGCATCCCAGCTTGTGTCTGGAAGGAAATGTCTCCCCTGCAGGCATCATACGAGCCCCTTGGTGTGGATGGACACTGGCTGTGGACAGGGAAAATTCTCAGCTTTTCCCAGGACTAGTCTGGGAGAAGCTGAAGAAAGAATGTAAGCAAAGCTCAACACCTGGTGTTTGGCAAATGCCACACAGGAAAAACAAGTGCTGTTTGGAAGGACTGTTTCTCAAGAGTTGTTGGTCCCTTCTTCTCCAATAAGATTATTGTTTTAACCAATCTGTGTTTAACCCACAGAGCACACTATATATAAAAGTGTGTGCCATTTTCTAATAAAGTTGCTTCTTGCCATTGCCTTCTGAACTGGAGTCCATGTCGTTGGCTGTCCTGCACAGCGACGTCTTGGCACCCCAGCAGTGCTGAGGAGGGGGAACAGATCTGCCTCAGCTGAAAACAGATGGGTGAGGGCATTGTTGACACTGGCATCCACCTTGCTCACATTGGGGCTGCCCAGGGGCGCTCAGGCTCTCCCGGTTCCTGTCCTGCTCCTGACAGTACAGATGTGCCTCTGCCTTTCTGGCACGTGCTCCGTGCCTCATTCCCCTCCTGGCTTTCTTTCCCAGGTCATCCTCCCCTAAAATGACGCAGCAGATGCGGGACCTGCAGCTGGCACAGGCCAGGAAGCCCCCAGGCCCTTCCTCTCCCAACGCGGCCAAGAGGCTCTACCGGAACCTGTCGGGGAAATTCCGCGTCAACTACACCTCCTTCGACGAGGGCAGCCTGGTGGGACGGGGAGAGAAGGAGAAACTCCGCAAATCCTACCTGGTCAGTGCCCGCTGGCTCCTTCCAGATGGGAACAGAGGCTCCGTGGGGGCTGAGATCCCTCTCTGGGTGGTGCTGGATCCCGGGTGGGAGCACAGGGATGTAAGTGAAGCCATAGCAAATTCAGTTGGAGCTGGTCCAGGTGTTTGCTTGGCATCATCCAGCTGTGCCAGCGAAGAGCTGGTGCTGCCAAGCCCCTGGGGTGAGGGCACTGTCTCCCTGATTGGATTCATGGCATGTCAGTGAGGCTCCAGGGTGTTCGGTGGGATGGAGGAGGGTGCCCCGTGCTCAGCCTGGCTGCGTTTCTCCTTTTGCCCAGTTCCAGAGCAATGCTGCACTCTTTGAGGCCGTGGAGCTGCAGGACCTTGACAGGGTGCAGGAGATGCTGAAGCACTACAGCCCTGAGGAGCTGGACCTCAACACCCCCAACAGCGAGGGGCTCCTACCCCTGGACATCGCCATCATGACCAACAACGCTCCCATTGCCAGGGCCCTGCTGCAGGCAGGAGCGAAGGAGAGCCCACACTGTGAGTTGGCACAGGGTGTGCCCAGCACCTGGGCCTCCAGCCCGGTGCTCTGGGGCACCACAGGCATTGGATGCAGGTGGGGAGGCGATTGCCAGACTCTGGGAGAC
Organism: Certhia americana; assembly: GCA_018697195.1. Taxonomy (NCBI): domain Eukaryota; kingdom Metazoa; phylum Chordata; class Aves; order Passeriformes; family Certhiidae; genus Certhia; species Certhia americana. The sequence continues at coordinate 15,156,124 of CM031870.1, forward strand.
AGTGCAGGCTGCAGCAGAGCCTGAGGGGAACCGTGCCCTCAAGTGGAGAGCAATGAGGGGTTTGTCTTTCCAAACAAGCTGGTAGATAAAACCAGCACAGAGAGATAAAGGGAACAATAGGAAGGATTCCACCGATTGATGAATGGAAAAAAGGGATTTGTCTGTACAAACAAACTGTAGGTTTGCTGAGAAATGAAATTGGATAGTGAAAGATGAAAGAAACAATGGGGAGAAACCATAAATTCCATAAGAATTAAAGATTAAAAGAGAGGGTTTTACATCAGAGAGGAATCTGAGGTATCAGGCTTTTGGGAAGTCTGTACCTCTCAAGTATTTTAGCCTATAGAGAAAGAGAGAGGGAAATGCAGCTGGAAAAATGCAGAAATTGGGATAAAAAGGAGGGAGTATCCTCCAAGAATTTGAGAGACCCCAGAGAAATTCCCCATAGGCTCTCCCTTTATTCGAATAAAGTAAAAGGACTCCTCTGTCTCCTTCCTAAACATAAAACCTCTAGTATCTGTAGATTAATTTTCCTGAAAAGTGGACCCCAGGACAGAGAGGGGAGGATGGGGTCTCAGGGTGGGGATCCAGAGCTTGCCCCAGCCACCTTCTCGTCCCTTTCCGACGCAGTTGTGAGCCTGGAGAGCCGCTCACTGCACCTCTCCACCCTGGTGCGGGAGGCGGAGCAGCGCGTCAACGAGCTGATGGCACAGGTGGTGAACGAGGCGCCCAGCGCTGACTGCTCCGAGAAGGAGAAGCAGCTCAAGGCCTGGGAGTGGCGATTCCGGCTGTACAAGCGCATGAAGGCAGGGTTTGAGCATGCCCGTGAGTGACCCACCGCAGGAGGGCTGGGGGGCTCCGGGGCTCTGCACCCATCACAGGGTCCCTGCACCCATCACAGGGTCCCTGAACCCATCACAGGGTCCCTGCACCCATCACAGGGTCCCTGCACCCATCAGAGAGTCCCTGCGCCCCGTGGCCAGGGCTTGCAGTGTGGGTGCATGGAGAGGAGAACGTGTCCCATCAGGGAATGTGTCCCTGGGGCACAGGGAGAGGCCCAGGAGGGGCAGGGGAGGTTCAGAGTGACCATCCTCACTGTAGCAGTCCCTGCACTCTCTGTCCCCAGGAGTGCCAGATGCCCCCAGCAGTGTCCACCTCTCTGTGGCCAGCAGCTCCTCACTGCAGGTGACCTTCTGGGAGCCCCTGAGCGTCAACTCGGCCGTTGTCACCAAGTACAAAGGTAAGGACCAGGATCCCTGCAGCATGGCAGGGTCACACAGCCACGGCAGAGCCATGGGCAGTGCTGCAGTGCTGCCAAGCCCCAAGCTTTTATGCTGGAGCACAGAAGAAAACAGTGCTGCTGGACAGTCCAGCCTCCATCCAAATGCTCTGAGCCAGACCAAACATCATCCTGAACCAAGGCAAAACTTGAGGTCTCACTTGTTGGCTGCCCTCTCATCCTGCATGCTGGGAAACCTTTGTCGTCCTGCACCACTCACCCACTTTAAACAGATATTTTTGGCTTCTGGAAGAATTTCTTCCATCCCCCACTTCTGAGCCACCAATTAAAGGTGCTGACCCCATCTTAGGGGACAGCAGCTCCCCATAATCTTCCCCCCACTATGAATCCCCTCTTTCCCTGCCTTCACTCCGCTGCCTCCCCCTCCTGTGCTGTCTGCAGTCCCCCTGCAGCTATCTATGACATGCTGCCCCAGCCCTGGTGGCCTGTCCCCACCCCAGGGCCTGATGGCTCCTTGGGGTCTCTCTCCTCGCAGTGGAGTGGAGCTGCTCCCCCACCTTCTCACCACTGCTGGGAGAAGCTGTGATGGACAAGCTGAAGGAGCTGCACTTCACCATCCAGGGGCTGGTGTCGGTGAGTGCAGGGGGTTCCTGCAGCGGGCAGGGCTCAGCAGGGAGAGCACACAGCTGGGAAAGGCCACAGGCCAGGCTGCAGCCCATGGGGAGGGCATCAGGCTGCCCAGGGCAGTGGTGGATGTCATCATCCTTGGAAGTGTTCAAAAGGTGAGCATTTGGTACTTGGGGACGTGGTTTAGTGGTGGCCTTGGCAGTGGTTGGACCCAGTGATCTTAGACGCCTTTTCCAGCCTTCATGATTCTTTGTTTCTGTGATCGTTCCGAGCAGGAACAATAGGATTGTGCCACGCTACGTGCCATGGGCACAGCCTGGGCAGAGCCAAGAGTGTGGGGCTGGGAGAGGCATCTGTGTGTCCCCAGCCTCCCTGGCAGGGTGCCTGGGGACAGTGACAGCAGAATGGGCCCATTCACGCAACGCCTGATTTATCCTCCGGCCCCCACCCCACTCCTGTCTCCAGCCAGGCTCTTCCTCAGCAGTAAATCTGCTCCTTCCTCTGCCACCTGCATGGCCCTGCTGTCCTCAAGAGGGGGACCAGCCCCATCTCCGTGTTCAGGAGCTCGGCAAGGTCACAGCTGGAGGGACTGTGGCTCCCTGCTGCTTTATCTCCCTGAGAACCACAAGAGCTGTGCCTGGGCCAGCACTGGGGGCACGGGGACTGCCCTGGGATGGAGCTCAGGATGGGAACACGGGCTGGGATTTAGGGGGTCAGCCTTACCAGGGGCAGGCAGGCAGGGAGCACAGACTGGAGGAGCACAGAACACCCGGTGAGGTGAGGTGAGGCAGGCTCAGGCACAGCAGCAGTGCCAAGCTGGCAGAGTGGGAGCTGCCCTCAGTACGGCCCAAGGGGCTCGAGAGGAGCCTGCAGCAGCATCACTGCAAGGAGCTTCTCCAAGCCTATCCATCACACTCCCAGAGCTGCTTCACGGGCTCCTGTCACCTTCATGAGTGCCTGGAGGCCTGGCAACATCTGGCAGCTTGGCTGGGCTTTAATCAGAGGCTTTAATCACTGTCACTGTGCTCCAAGCCCTTGACACTGCTGGCCCAGCTCCCTGTCTCCAAGGGCTGGATCCTTACGTGTCCCAGGGGATCATCAGCACCCCAATCCACAGAGTCACTGAGTCCCTCAGGATGGAGCATCTCTGGGGAGGGGTATTTGCAATGTCCAGTCCTTCCATGCCCACCCAGCAGGGCCACAGGGATTCTCTAGAGCCTCGTAAGGAGGATTTTGTACAGGAGGGAAGGCAAGAGCCAGTGGCACAGGCTGTGGGGCTCCCAGCTGGTGCTGCTCATGGTGCGCTGGAACAGTGGGCTGGGAGGAATCCTGCTTGCCCAGCCGGGCCATGCTCAGTGTGCTGCTCTCCTTGCAGGGCACGGTGTACCACGTCCGCGTGTCTGCCTACAACATGAAGGGCTGGGGACCCCCACAAGCCTCCATGCCCCCCTTCGCCATCCCTTCCAGTGAGTACCCCCGGGGCACCCTCACGGCAGCCAGCACAGGGCAGGGGGGGACAGGGCAGTTCCCTGTGCCATCCAGGAGGGACAGGGCAGCTCCCTGTGCCATCCAGGAGGGACAGGGCAGCTCCCTGTGCCATCCAGGGGGGG
>CM031870.1:15159610-15210207 GCA_018697195.1 Certhia americana
AGCTCCCTCTGCCATCCAGGGGGGGACAGGGCAGCTCCCTCTGCCATCCAGGGGGGAACAGGGCAGCTCCCATAGCCATCCAGGGGGGACAGGGCAGCTCCCTGGGCCATCCAGGGGTGTCTCCACTCAGGGGCAGAGGCAGAGTTTGGAGTCTCAGGCCAGGCAGGGAGGCTGGGATGCTGCTAAAGGGGGCTTCTTCAGCCTTGAATTGTCCTGGGAAAGGCTGAGCCAGTTCAGGCCACCTGGATCAGCTCATCCCACGGAGGAAGTCAGGAGGGGGCTAAGAGCCAGGACTCAGAGTGGTCCTGGGTGGCAGTGGCCTCCCACCACTGTGTGCCACCACAGCCTGTCCAGCCCAGACCCAAGGACCTGCATTCCTTGGCATGGAGCTGGGATGGGGGTCATGAACCCCAGCAGACACCAGCTCTGGGCTGTCACCACTGTCCTCCCCATGCTGGTCCCAGGAAAAGTTTCAGGAGACAGCCAGCCAATGTCACACCAGGCACCCCGGGGTGCTGGGTGGAGAAGGGCCAGGAGGACTGAGCTGGAAGGAGCAGACCAAGGGGTGAAGTTCAGGACTGAGGGGGCTCCAGAATGGCCTCTGCCACTTGTCACCAGCCCCAAAACAGGTGCCTGTGTGGTGTCCCATGGATTGGTGCTGTGAGTGAGGAAGGAGCAGCCCCAGGGGAGGCTGAGCTTGTCCCAAGGATCAGACCGTGGAAGCACATCTTGTCCCACCTTGCTGCAGGCACCCAGGGAGCAGGGCTGCTGCTCCAGGAGCACTGGGGGGCACTGGGAACAGGTGGAGGTGAACACTGATGGGTCACAGATGTGCAGCAGCATGCACAGCACGGGCTGCAGATCCACAGAGCACTGAAATCACCAAAAACCCATTTGCATGTCTAGGAATGCACATAGCAAGGGCACAGCAGTCCACTACTCTGGCTTTATCTTGTCCCTGTCATGTTTGCACCCACTTTAAAGCCCATTTGCCACCTCCAACAGGTCACATTCCCTGTGACCGAGCTCCAGGTGGCATCAATTGAGTGTGGCTGAAGTGAATCAGACAGGAGTGGGGTTTATTTATTTTTATTGCTGGTAATGTTTCTCCCTTCAGTAGAGATCCCTCCCTGGCCCAGCAGAATATAGTCAGGCACCTCCCTGGGTGTTTTTAAAGCTACTAAAAATAGCAGCGAGTTCTGGCCAAAGTTAACAGAGCTGAACTTTCCATGGAAAACAGCAGCAGGCAGGACATGGGGTGTTTAAAGCAATTAATATAAAGTTGAGGGAGAAGAGCCAGCAGGTCCCCAGCCCTGCTGATGGCCCTGCTGCCATCCCACAGCGGGTGGAGCTGGAGGGAGTTTATTTATGTGTTTGTCGAGGTAAGCCCAGCTCCCAGCCCTCATCTGGAGTAACTGGGGAAGACGTGGAGGAAAGTGACTGGAAAGAATTTTATTTTTTAAGGCCACTGAAGTGCAGCAGCAACAGACAGAACCTTGTTCCTTCTTCCCTCTGGTGTGTCCCTGCCACGCTGTGGGGTGCTGGGTGTTCCTGGGGATCTCCCAGCACACCCAAAGGTGCCCAGCACCCACAGCTGCTGCCACGCTGTGGCATGGGGATGTGGGAGGAGGAGATGGGAACCCCTTTTCCCCCTGGCCAAGGGGTGATGCTGGCCTGTCCCCACAGACTGGCGGGAGTACGATGGCCGGGCACCACGGCGGAGGGGGCAGGCTGAAGCTCTGGACCATCTGCTGGGCCAGGTGAAGACCGTCCACCAGCACTGCATTTGCCACGGTGAGCCCACAGCACAGTGCTCCAGGGAGGCTGGGGTGGGGGCAGCTGAGTCCCCCAGGGTTGTGGTGGGGTCTGTGCCATGGATGAGCGGAGCAGGGAGACAGCTCAGGCAGTGGAGACCTCAGCAGAGCCTTCCTGAGGGGTTGGAATCAGCTCTTCATCTCCTGCTGCAACATCCTCTGCTCTCTGCTCCACAGAGCCCTGCAAGAACCAGCCCCAGAGCAGAAAGCATTCGGTGTCCAAGAGCCTCAAGCACCTCTTCCACCCTGGCAGCAAGTTTCTCAAGACACTGAAGCGGTGAGAGGCCAGTGCACGGGGTTGGTGAGAGCCCCCCAGCCCAGCAGGGCTGCAGAGCTGCCCAATCCTGAGAGCTGTGCCTGCACAGGGGGACTGGGGGTGCTCAGAGCAGGGTCTGCACCGGGACTGAGCTGGTGGTGTCAGTGGAGATGAGATCAAAGCTTCTCTTGGTGTCTCCATTTGGACTGGTCAAGCTGTGCTGGTGCCCTGAGGGTCACCTGGCACCCTGCCCTGTGCAGACCCAGAGTGTGCCCTGCACAGCCTGCCCCATCTCTGTCCCACGTGCTGTAGGGCCAGGGTGTCTGCTGGGACACATCGGGTCCCTGTTCCTGCTCCTGTACCAGCCACAAGGCTCCACTGCCACGGACTGTTGGAGACAAGGGGAGACCTGGGCCAGGGCATCTCCTCAACCCTCAGGAAAGAGCCGCTTTGGCAAATGGAGCTGGAACTGAAGTCTGTTCCCTCCCGTGCAGGGGCCTCTACCTGACAGCAATCTTCTACAAGGATGACAACATCCTGGTGACCCATGAAGACCAGATCCCCGTGGTGGAGATTGATGACACCTACTCCTGCCTGCTGATGCAGGATTTCCTCTGGCTCACCAAGGTGGGTGGCTGAGGGCTTGGGCAGAAGTCCAGCAGTGCCAGAGTCACCCAGGCAGGCATCAGGAAACACCCCTGCCCCTCCAGCCTGGACACTGGGGCTTGGCAGTGCAGGCAGCCCGTGGACTTGCTGCTTGCTGGGACCAGGAAACTTCCAGGGAATGGCATTTCATCCCAACCTCTGGAAGCCCAAAGATGGGTGCCACACCAGTGCCACACTGGGCAGGCTGTGTGCCAGGGTGAGTGGGCACTGCTGCTCCCCAGGGCTGTCAGTGGCTGTTGAACTGCTTCCCTCAGCATCCTGCCATGGCACCTCTGCCTCTGCTGTAGGATGCACAGGGAGCTGCTGCCAGCTCCTCCAGTATCAGCAGACTCAGGGAAAGGGCACGTGAGCAGCTCAGGGCCAAAATAAATTGCTGGATGGCCCTTTTCTGCTGATGGAGAGTGGTTTTTTCTCCCTCCCCACCTTGGCCAACTTGTATTCAGATCCAAGATTTCAGTCCTAGATGAAGATGGAAGTCTGAGTGGATGTGGCATCTCAGTGCCTGTGGCACAGGGATTTGTTTGCTGCCCTGCTGAGGTGCTGCCTGCCTATGCACATTCCTGCCCCAGCTCAGAGAGCCCAACAATTGCCCTGAAGCCCCCCGGTGCAGTGAGCCAGCTGCAGCAGCAGTGACACTCCTTGGTGTGTGCAGGTGTCCTGCATGTGGGACGAGATCCTGTGGCTGCGGCAGTGTGTCACCGTGTCCCAGTCCTCCTGCTCCTGCATCCTGCAGACACGCTTCAAGATGCTGCTGGCCATCTCGCAGATGCAGGTGAGAGTCAGCCTGGGTGGGCAACAAACCCTTCCAGTGGGAGGCTGGGGGCTGAGATCCCTCAGGAGCAGCATGGGGATGTGCCACCGCCAGGATAAACCCAGGACCTGCTGGGTGTCCCTGCCTCATCCTCCCTGGCAGGACTCAGGGCTGGGAGAGTGATGTGCCAGGTGTTCTGGCAATCTCATGCAGAGGGTGCTTTCCTGGGCTCACCCTGCCTCTGGGATGTCCCCTGACCCTCTGCTCTCCCCTGCCTTCCCACCCTGTTACACAGGGGCTGCTGGGCATCCAGGACCTGGGGCAGGTCTTCTTTGAGCCCATCAAAGACAAACAGGGCAACATCCTCATCGTCACCCTGAAGGAGGTGAAGACCAACCAGACCTTTGAGAGCGTCCGCTGGGTGCCCGTCTGCAAGCTGCAGAGCAGCCGCAAGTCTGTGTCCTCCCCGGAGGAGCCCACTGCTCTGGACATGTTACTCATCTCCATCCAGGTGTGTGTTGGGGCTGCAGGGGCAGGGATGGCAGTGGGACCCCCTGAGAAACACCAGTGCTCACCCTTGGCCTGGAAAGGGCACAGCAGAGGGGGAGCAGAGCCCGACCAGCCTCCAAAGATCCTGTGGTTCTGACGGGAGGCATCAAGCTGGTGCCAGATTCACCCTGGCAGCACCGAGTTGTCCTCCTGTACTGCTCCCCTTCTCCAGCTGGCCTGGCTGTGCTCTGGCAGCAGCACAAACCCCGCTGCCAGGACTTGCCCAGTCCAGCAGTGCCTTTGTTCCCAGGACAAGCTGGCTTATCACCAGAGGAGCAGCCATGCCCTCTCCCCGGGCCTCTACCTGGGCTACTTGAAGCTGTGCAGTGCTGTGGATCAGATCCGAGTGCTGGTGCCAGAGCAGCTCCCCAACATCCTGTGCCACGTCAAGATCCGCTCCAACCCCAATGTCTCCAGGTGGGAGTTACAGGGCTGCTTAGCCAGGACAGCCAGGCTGCTCTGTCCCACCTGGCATCCAGCAGCAGAATATTCCCTCTTAGCCCTGCCACACCGTACTCTCAGGAACAGGGGGGGATTGTCAGGGTGTCCTGTGTGGGGTCAGGGCTGAACTCCACAATCCTCAGCATATTCTGGGATTCTGATTCAGCCTAGAGCAAACCAAGCTCCCTCTCTCCCCCCACTTCTCCCACTTCTCTGGGGATGCTACACTGTCTGGGAGAGGAGCAGTCAAGCAAACAGCCCTCAGAGAGCTGAGGCCACCTGAACTGCTCCCTGCCTCACCTGTCTGTCTCTGGCCTTCTGCAGGGAGGAGTGGGAGTGGCTGCAGAAGATGGCCAGTTCGGAGGAGCCTGTTCCCACAGAGCCAGAGGCTGACAGGTCCCAGAACCTCTTGTTTCAGGAGCTCCAAGTGGCCATCAAGGAGCTGATGACCCTGGTGAACATCCCATTGCAAGAGGTAGAGCCACGGTCTGGGGCAGAGGGAGGGGATGGGGCTGTGAGCACACTGCTGGTGGTTGTAGCAGTCAAGGAGCTGCATGTCTGGCCCTCCTTGTGGGGCTGCAGCACCCAGATTTGAGTGCTGTGCAAACAGGAGGTGAGTGGTGAGTCTGACAGCCCAGGCACAGAGTCTACAGGAGCTGTTTGTCCTTCCCACTCTGTACCCCCAAAGCAAGAACAACCAATCTGGGGTTGTTACTGCTGCCAGTAGTTTGGTCCTGGGCAGCACGAGACCAGCCCAGCTCTGCCCCTCCAAAGTAGGCTGGTCCCTGGCCAGTGCTGGGCTGGACCTGCAGCCCCTGGGGCCAGGCTGCATGGGGAGACACCTTCTGCCAGCATGCCAAATATCTGCTGGGAAGCAACCTGCCTGCCCCAACGACAGGCAGTGCTTCTGGCTGGGCACCTCCCTGCCATGGCTGAGCCATCACTGGTGGCACGTGTTTGACACCCTGCCGTGGTGGCTTTGACCAGAAGTTTTGAGACTTTTAGGAAAAATTGGAGCTGAAGTGATGAGATGATGCAGTAGCAAGGAGCCTCTGTGTGTGTGGCTGAAGGTGCAGTGTCCCCTGGCTGCAGGTGGTCCCTGAGGATCGCTCTGTGCACGAGGAGTGGGCAGAGGCCCCACCAGGTGATATGTGCAGCTGTGACCTTGCACTGTTTTCTTTCAGGCCAAAGACTTCCGTCTGTACAGCCAAGAGGTGCTGGACTTTGGGGATCAGGTCTCCTTCCTGCTGCTGCTGCCTCCATCAGACGATGTCTGCACTGCTCCTGGCCAGAACAACCCCTACACCCCTCGCTCTGGCTTCCTCACACTGCCACTGCAGATCTTCGAGCTGGGTGAGGAGAGGGAATGCCAGAACCCAACCCTGCTGGTCCCCTTGTCCTCTGAGGCCTCCTGAGAGCTGGGCTGGGCAGTTGGTGGCTGGAATTCCCTCACTCCCTGGTAATGAGGGATGGAGGGGTATACTGAGGGCTGTCCAGGCTGTACTCGGCACTGGTGAGGCCACACCTTGAGTATTGTGTCCAGTTCTGGGGCCCTCAGTTTAGGAAGGACCTTCAGGGGCTGGAGCTCATCCAGAGGAGGATAGTGAGGCTGGAGAGGGTCTGGGAACACAAACCCTGTGAGGAAGGGCTAAGGGAGCTGGGGGTATTTAGCCTGGAGAGAAGGAGACTCAGAGGTGACCTTATCACTCTCTACAACTTCCTGAAGGGTGGCTGTGCTCAGGAGGGTTGATCTCTCCAGGCAGCACTGACAGAACCAGAGCACACAGGCTCAAGCTGCACCAAGGGAAAATTAGGTTGGATATCAGGAAGAAGTTTTTCACAGAAAGAGTGATAAAGCACTGGAATGTTCTGCCCAGAGAAGTGGTGGAGTACCCATCCCTGGATGTGTTTACAAACAGACTGGATGTGGCACTCGGGGCCAGGGTCTGGTTGAGGGTTAGGGCTGGGTTGGACTCGATGATCTTGGAGCTCTCTTCCCACCTGGGGATTCTGTGAATTCTGTGTGATTCTAATGGACAGTGTTGCTTCCTCATCGTGGGTGATAGGGAGGAGCCTGTAGGTCATCCAGAGCACGGCACCTCATGTTTTTAATTCCCCCCACCCCTTGTTTCCTCTCCCAGTCCACTTCTTCACATACGACCGGGAGTTCATCACGCAGTACTGCCAGGTGTCTGCCCTGCTGGAGCTGGAGTCACTCCTCTCCCAGCAGAGCCTCAGGGAAGCTTTCTCTGATGCCGAGCTCTCCACAGCCAAGCAGAGGCACCAGCAGGTTCAGGACTACATCCAGGTATGGGGTGGGAGCCAGGCTCGACAGTGCCCTAACCTGCCAGGACTCAAGCAGCAGCATCTGCACCAGGGCTGTTCCCTGGGCTGGGTAGCCCTGGGGGGGTTACTCTGATGTGTCTGGTGGGCAGCAGCAGGCTGGTCTTTCATAGGTTCATGGAATGGTTTGGGTTGGAACAGACATTCAACCTCATCCAGTTCCACCTTCCACTGTCCCAGGCTGCTCCAAGCCATGTCCAGCCTGGCCTTGGACACTTCCAGGGATCCAGGGGCAGCCACAGCTGCTCTGGGCACCCTGCACCAGGGCCTGCCCACCCTCACAACCAAGAATTCCTTCCCAATATCCCATCTAACCCTGCCCTCTAGCAGTGGGAAGCCATTCCCTGTGTCCTGTCCCTCCACCCCTTGTCCTGTCCATCCAGGCCCTTGCCCAAGTCCCTGTCCAGCTTTCATGGAGCCCTTTTAGGCACTGGTAGGGGCTCTGAAGTTCTCCTTGGAGCCTTCTTTCCTCCAGGCTGCAGATTCTTTATTGAGTAATTTCTTACTGCAATGACACATTAAAAATCCCAAGGAGAGACCCAAAGGCTTCTGCAGTGCACATGCCCTCCCTGTTAGAAAAGGCCTGCAGGTGCATTTTGGGATGGACTCACAAAAAAGCATCCCACATTACCCCTGTCCCCAGCACCCCTGCTGAACCAGCAGCTGCATCCCCCTCCTACCTGAGAGCATTTTGTTTCCATTTCCCAGCTCAGGGCATCCCCCAAAGCTCAGGGGAGAGCTGTGTGTGTGTGTACAGACTCCGTGTTTTGCCGTGGGACTTTCTTGTTGCTGTCGTTTGCTGTGTGAAAGGGCTCCTCCATTTCTTCTGTTGGCAGCAAATGGAGGAGATCTGGCGAGAGATGCGCTGGATCATGGATGTCCTGCAGCACGCCCGCTACAAGCAGCCCTCCTGTGGGGTTTCTCTCAGTGGCTTCCTCAGTGAGGCCAGGGGGCCAGGGAAGGAGAAAACCCGGTCCTCCTCGTCGCACCTTGACTACCTTCCGTCCCCAGTGCCCTCACCTGAGACCAGCCGCAAGCTCAACTCTGGTAAGGACACTTGGCTGTGCCAAGCTCCTGCCTGCCGGGCTCCGGGGCTGCCCGGGATCGGGGGGTCAGGGGCAGCTGAGCCCGAGGTGCAGTCAGGGCTGGAGCTGGGAGTACGGGCAGGACAGCTGGTATCAGCCGGGGCAGGACAGCCAGACTCACCTGGGGCTGGACCCCTGAGAACGGGCAGGACAGCCAGGCTCACCTGGGGAAGGACAGCTGGTCTCACCTGGGGCTGGACCCTCTCTGTCTGTGCCCTGGTGAGCGCAGCTTGGGCATGTGACAAGGGGATAAACCTCAGAGGCTTCCTTGGATTCCACCTCTGAGGGGGCTGTCCGCACTCAGGCCCCTCTTTGCCTCTCTCTCCCCTCGCAGACTCGCACGGGCTGTCGGATGAGGAAGGTTCCTCGGAGGTGTTCCTGGCCACTGACAGTGACTACGACTCCAGCCGGGCGCAGAGCCCGAAGGAGCTCGACCTGGTGTACTCCTCCTCGGGGCCTGAGTGCTGCAGCCGGAGGGTTGCCCGCACCCTGCGGGACAGTGCTCCGGATGTCCTGCAGAGCCACGAGCTCAAGACCCCACCGCCCGTACCTCCAGAGGAGCCCCGGCCACCTCCCAAGCTCTATGACAGTGACTTTGTCCTGCCCAGCCGGCAGATTGAGCTGCTGCGCATCACCGAGAAGCGACAGGCGTATTGCGTTCGGACCAGCAGCCTGGACTTCCCCAAACCCCACTGCCCTGCCCCGAGAAAGTCCTGTCCCGGTTCCGTGGACAGCTCCCCGGCAGAGAGCAGGACCACGGGCCACTGCGGCCAGCTCAGGCTGGGAACTGGCTCCACACCCAGCCCCGAGCGCCGCCGGGCAGGGCCGGGCTCAGAGCCCGTCTGCAGGACGCGCTCGGATGAGTGGACTCAGAACTTGCCAGAGCAGCAGCCAGAGCAGCCCGGGGGCTTGGCCGACCAAGGGAAGAAGCCGGGCTCTGTCACCTTGAGGGTCTGCCCTCAGTACGAAACGGGACTCCCCAAAGAGACCAGTGTCAAGGTACCAGAGCCTGTCTCAGGCGGTGGAGTGGCTCTGCCTCATCCTCGGGCTGCCAGCATGGGGACAGAGGCAGCAGGGCTCATATGTGCCGTACCTGGCACTGCCCTACCCATCCTCCCAGGGCTGAGGTCCCCTGCAGATCCGCAGCACTCCTGCCCTGACTGCCCCTGTCCCTGCTGTGGGGATGTGGCTCCTGGGAGGACAGGGTGACTCTGCAGGAGCAATGCTGCTGCAGCAATGAGCCAGGACAACATGTAGTGAATTCTGGGGACAAGGTAGTGGGGCTGAAGTGCAGTTCTTGGCCCGTGGTTCAGCAGGTGACAGTGGGTTGGTGCCACCCAGTGTGGGCAGGCAGAGCAAAGGATGCATTGCCACATCCCTGCCACATCCTGGTGTTCAAACACATCATCCTTCCGGGCCAAAATTCAGCCATCACCCCTGCCCTGGCCGTGCTCCTCCTACAGCCTCCCCTTCCCAGGTGTGTGATCTCTGCTCCAGCCTTCCCCATGAGGGGAGGGAGAGCCGGAGCCTTTTGCCTCCAGCCTGTGGCAACTCTGGTGGCAGAACCCACTCCAGTTCCAGCTGGGGCAGCAGGCAGAGCTCCTTCCATACTCCTTCAGACTATGCTGGAGCAGTTGTGTGACCTGACTCCTCTCCACGAGGGCTTTGCTGCCAAGAGCTGACCCCTCCAGCTCTGATCACTCACACTTGCTCCAGGAAGGGTTCCCCATAGAGGACATCCCCCAGCACACACATCTTGGGCAGGTCCCCCTCTGGCTTTGTGACCTCCTTCCCCTAATTGAAATTTCCCTTCCGAGACATTCCTGGTGCCCAGGACTGAGGATGATGGAGCAGAAAATCATTAAATCATGGACTGGTTTGGGTTGAAAGTGACCCTAAAGGAATGGCAGAGGAAGAGCAGAGCCAACAAGCTGGTTGGTATATTGCTGGGGAGGTTTGATAGTCAGTGTCTCTTCACCCAGCCAGGACATCCTAGCAGGGACAGCTCTGCCTGGCTGCATTATTTTCCATTTGAGGAATGCCCATAGGTTTCTGTGGAACTGAAGCATAGCCCGCGGGTTCTTGGCAGGCTGCCTGCATGGCTTTTGAAATTGCAAAGCTCTGGACACGCCTGCTTGAAAGCGTTTTACGATGTTCTCCTCCAAGAAAGGCGAGTTCAAAGGCAAGGCTCCTCGGCTGGTGTAAATCAGCTGAGACCTGCCACGGCTGTTTGGAGCTGGCAGTGTTCACGTGGGCCCAGGGCTGGGACCACCCTGCCGGGGCAGTGCTCCCGGCACTCCGCAAGTCCTCACAGATGTGCCAAAGGAAACCTGGCCTTGCCAGGGTGAGGATGGATGTCCTGCCTTTGGGCCTGTGAAGCCAAGCAGCAGGTCCCAGCGTTGGCAGCCAGGGCCCTGATGAGCTCATTTTCTTGACAGGATTTGGGATTCATGGGGCTGTCCCCAGGGGAGCAGAGGGCAAGGGTGGCTGTTGGTGGGAGAACCCCAAGCTTGTACACGGGATGAAATTTAGCACCGTGTTCCAAAGAGGTTTCAGGTGTAGTTTGGTTGTGGTCCATCTGGTCTGAGGGTCTGGAGCCTGCTCCCAAAAGAGACTTCACACAGATCCCTCGTGGCACCAGGGGCGGGGAAGGGACCGTCCCTCCAGCTACAGGTGATGAGATGGCAGGGCAGCCTCAGCAGAGCTGTAGGTGACACATGCAAGGGTTGAGTGGCAAGGGCTTGGAGAAGAGGAGTGGAGGCAGGACAGCAGTCTGTGAGTTTGAGCCCTGGCATGCCAGGGCACCCCTTGGGCATTCCCTGGGCAGGGTGTGCCCATGGCTCTGTGCCAGCCTGCTGCCTCCTGCCCACGGACACCACTGGGGCAGCTCTTCCTTCACCCTCACCGCTCCTCCACGCCGTGCGCTGCCTCCAGCCCCCTTCCTCTCCTCCTTCCTCCCCCTTACCCTCCATCTGTCCCTCCTCTCTGTGTCTCCACAGCTGCACATCACTAGCCAGACGCCGGCCAGGGAGGTGGTGAAGCTGGTGGTGCTGGAGATGAACGATGTCTCACGGAGCATGCTGGGCGGCTCAGCCGCCGTCGGATACGGCGAAGAGCAGCTGGAACACTTCGGACTGGTGTTCTCTGCTGGTGGGAGCGAGCGCTGGCTGCCCGATGACTTCTTGCCTCTGTCCCTCCACACCAGCCAGCCCGAGGGGCGTTTCTATGTCCGCATCAAGGAGACATCCCCTCTGCTGCTCCAGTACGGGCCAGCGACCACCGTATGAGAGGAGGAGAGCTGGCGGGACAGAGCGGAGACCTCGGCTTCCACAGAGCAGACAGCTCGTCTCTGATGCTTCCTTCTTCCACAGACACCCTCTCATCAGGCGTCCACGGGGTGGAATGGGATCATACTGGGTTGTGTGTTATTTGTTTGTGCTATTTTTTAAAGGTTTTTCTGTTGTTGTTTTTTTGTTTGTTTTTTTTTTTTTTAACCAAAGAGGCATCGAGACTCAGTTTTTCTGACTGGAGAAGAGGAGGGTGGAGTCCGGAGACCTCAGAGCTCAGGAGGAATCTCTGCAGGAATGGAATTTTTGAAAGTAAACATTATAAAGGAGAAGGGGGGGGAGAGAGAGAAAGAGAAAAATTATTACAAGAAGAAGCAGCAATACTTTTTTTCTTTTTTTTTTTTTTCTGAAAAGCCTCGTTTGAGATTCATTGAAGGCAAAGCCACAGAGGATTTCTGGAGAGGGCTGTGGTGTCAATGAAGAGAGGGCAGGAGCCACAAGGGCAACCCTTAGGGAAGGGGTGTTTTCCTCTCTGCCCTCCTTTCACTGCACCTGGAGAAATGATTCTTACACACCGTTCTTGGAACAAAATTATATTGGTATTTTTATGCTGAAAAAAACTCAATAATGATTGTGCCAGAGCCACTGGAGCTGCGTGACGGCGAAGACCCTTTGGCTTGTGTCCAAAACTAAAGGAACCTGTGCAGCCAGCCCCCTGCACTCGCAGATGTGTCAATGCCACACTAGAGGTTTGCTATAGGGCATCTCCTGCCACCCCCTGGGCTTCTCTGTCCCCCTGGGTGCCGTTTTGTTCTGGTGATTGTGCTTCTCTAGTACGTCCTACAGCATGACACTTTGTTAACCACTAGGTCTCCTGTAAACCAGGTTACTTTTCTGATCTCCTGTGGTCCATAGTAAAGACAACTGCTGCTGACCTCTTGTCCTTCTCGTGCCTTGGTGCGTGGTGTCGCTGTTATTTATGAACAGAAACATCAGACTTTAAATAAGTTCATCAGAAGACTGAAAAGAGGAATCTTTATTAACAAAATGGAGCACATTATGTAAGGTACTTCACTAAGTAAAGATTGGTGAATGGGAACAGCACCTTCCCTATTACCATTGGCTAAGTAAAGGAAACAATATATTCTATGGTATGGAAAACAAGAATGAAAAACCCCACCTGTTGTTTTGAGAAAAGATATTGTTTAGAGAATATGTTTACACAATTTCTTTTGGGAAAGCAAGAAGCTATTCCTAGGAAAGAAAGGATCCTGACAGGCCTTCAGCTCTGGAGTTTCAGAGACACAAAATTGTCAGCCCCACATGTGTAGCATTCCACCATCCATCTCCCAGAGCAGCCCTGACTCCAAGGGCTGGGCTCCTCTTTCCCAGGAGTGTTTGGAGGGATTTATTAGCACACAAACCACACGTGTGGGAGCATAGCACGTGTCAGAAACGCTCTTCTGGGATCCTCTGCTCTGCAAGGCATGCCAAGGCATCACCTCCACGGAGTGCTGAAAGCCCAGAGCAGCAGGGCTGGATGCCTAGGTCTGGTCCTGCAGCCTCCACTGAGGGGAGAGCACCAGGATAGGAGTGGGGATGGCAGCAGGAGGGCACAGCTGTGTCACAGCTGGCACAAACTCTGCCAGCAAGGTGCACCCCTCGGCAAGGCAAGGCTCCCGATGCCAATGGCCCTGCAGCAGCCACCTCACTGCCCTTCCCTTGGCAGGCAGTGATCAGGGCTGGGCAGCAGCCCCCATTGCTGGGTGCCAGGGTGCAGGAGGGGCTCTGGGCAGCTGTCGCTCCGCAGAGGTTCCTCGTTCCTTGCCTTGCAGCAGCCAGTGTGGCACGGGCAGGAATATATCCCAGCACGACCCCTTCCTGCCCCACGTCAGAGCCACTGTGGAGGGGAGGATCCTGTGCCAGCCCCTCAGCTGGTGCAAATCAGCCAGCACCACATTGACGTCAGTGCAGGCACCGCCATGGGACGTGGAGACAAGCGACAAAGGAACTTTTTAAAAGGCACTTCTCCCATCTCCCCTCTCCTTTGCTTGCCTTCTGCCTCAAGTTAAAACCAAGCCCGCTCTCCCAGGTCAGGGAAGAAGTGTGTGGGTGAGTGCAGAGGATCCCATGGTGTTTGTGCTTGTGGGGCATCCCCAGGCACTGACATCCCAAAGAGGTGGGAGCTGCAGGGTGGCCCTTCCCTGTCACCTACTGGTGCTCAGAGCCTGAGGCAAGGCAGAAGGAAGGCACAACCGGTGGAAAACTAAGTGTGCCTTTTTGGAAGTCAGGGAGTGAGTTCAGTCCTCGATCAGGGCTGTGTACAGAAAGCTGCATCTGCATCCCTGATGCTCCTCAGCATGGAGCCGTGCAACTCCTGGTGCCCTTTCATTTGACCCCAGAAGGGAAAAAGGCCTCCCCTTCCCTTAAGAATTTTTTCTCCCTTCCTAGAATCCTTGTTCCATCAAGAGAGACAGAGCCACAACCCAAAGGCAGAGCTGTGGGGTGGGCCTGGGGCACAGGGGGATGCATTTCCCAGCATCCCTCGGAGGCACCTGGCATTCTACTCTTCCGGGTGCTGTGGAGCACCAAGAGATGATGCTGCAGAACAATTTGACCTTCAAGAGGGGTTTTTTTTGTCTCTTTGTCATCATCATTTTGTCACTAAAGGCGTAAAAATGCAGATCAATGCATTGGTTTTTGCTCCTGGGCACAGTGAAGCAAAGTGTGAACATGTCTGGGAGGACAAAAAGATCTCCTTCCACCTGGAGGCAGGCCCAGGCCCAGAATCACAGCAGGGGAAAACCGAGTATTTCCATGCAGCTTAATGGGAACGATTTCATTTCCACTGCCAGGGCAGCCATGCCTCGGTGGTATTCTCCTCACATTGTTTGAATTCAGAGAAATAAATCCAGATTGTGATGCTGAATTTCTTCCTCAAAATCAGAGCTTGTTTGCATCAGCTCTGCAGTGTCTGATTTGGTTTTTTCCTCTCCAAAGGGATTTGCTCCCTTTTTAGTTTATTAATTTAAAAATTAATTAATGTTTAGTTTATCAGAGGTGAATCCAGGTTTGTACTTCCAAAAGTTTGCTCTCTGAGTCTGAGACATGGGGGTATTTCACTCGTGGGGTTTTTGGGGTTTTTTACTTTGTTTTGAAGTTCTTTCCCTTTTTCTTTTCTTCTCATCTCTCTCTCTCTCTCTCTCTCTCTCCCTCTCTCTCTCTCTCTCTATATATATATATATATATATATATATAGTAAAGGTTTTTTTTTTTTTTTTTTTTTTTTTTTTTTAATTTTTTTTTTTTTTTTGCCTGAGAAACGTCTTCTTTCCCTAGTTCTGGTTATAGGGGATGGCTGAGGAGCTGCTGCAATGGCCACAGGGGTGAGATGCTCCAAGCCTGCCCCACTGGAGGCAGTAAAACCCTTTCTCCCCTCAAATAGGGGATGAGGACACCAGCAAGACCCATCCCAGCCATCCAGAAGAGCGTGGAGGTTCCAGGGCTGTCCCAGCAGATGCAATCACTGAGTTAATTAATTCCTGTCATGGTTTGAATGACAGGTGTCTGCTAAAGAAGGCAGGAGCCTCCCTTGGAATGGAGAATTTTAAACCCCCTCCCTCCCAATTTTTAAAACTTTGAATTTAAGGGGCTCTCAGTCAAAGATATGGAAATAGAAATAACAGTTCTTTATTAGGGGAACTAAAATAAACAATAAAACAAAAACACATGCACTAAGACAAACAAATAAACAAACAAACCCCACTGACAGAGTCAGGATCCCAGCTGTTCCCTGTGTGTCAGGGGTTGGTGGCAGTGCCATCCCATGGTGGCTGCAGTCCCAGTGGCAGATGTGGCTCTGGTGCAGTGATGCTCCTGGAGAAAAGTGGAGTTTGTTACTGAAGGTCCAGTGGTGAGAGATGGGGCTGGTGTTCCTCTGGGAATGCAGTGGGAAAGGCTGCTTGGTGTTCCAACTCCCAGATTTTTATCCAGATAGGAATCCTTGGCTTCTCCCCCTGGCTGGAGCATTTCCCAGTGGGATGATGGAATTCTCTCAGTGACACTCCCTAGCCCATGAGCAGAAGATCTCTTCCTGGAGGGAGGATGGGTTGTGGAAGAGATAAAAAACTGCCCCAGCTGTTTCATGGCAGTTGGCCATTGATAGACAATTCCACCACACTCCAGTTTCATCAGATGGTGACAGAATACAAAGTTTGGGTTACATTTGGCATTCCAATCCATGACAGTTCCCCATCGTCTGCAGGAGCCCTGTGCAGTGGCAGGGGCTGTCACTCAGAACACCTGGCAGTGTGGTTGGACTGCAGCATGGTCAGTCTGTGCTGCTGAACCAGGGGCTGCAGGCTGCCCACTCCTCCCACCCCTGCCCTGATGCCCACAGCTCTGCTGGGCAAAACCCCTCTGGCCCGAGGCTGATGTCCTTGGAGCTCAGCATCCCTGGCAAACTACACACTGGTCTGCTCTGTGCACTGTGGGCAAAACCACTTCCCATGTGGAACTGGCTGGGCAGCCCAGGGTTTAGAGCAAGATTGCAATTTCCCAACCACAAAGACACTTGGGCTGGAGGAGACAAGAGTCAGGGCAGCACTAGCGCCGTCAGAAAGCTCCGGATGGCTTTGGTATGTCTAGGATTTTTTGGCTTGAGGTTCTCCAAACCCATGTACAGAGCAGGCAGGAAACAGCTCTTTCCATCCCCAAGAAAATTCCTGGGATACAGGGAAGTCTTCTGTTCCCAAAGCAACATGAAAAACAAAATGTTGTCAAAACAGGAATTGAGAATACAAAGATACAAATTCATGAGGAAGCAGTAGTGCATTATTTTATTTTATTTCCACTTAAAAAGGAAAAGCAAACTGGTTTGGTTTTTTTTTTAAACCAAACTCACTTTCATTGAAAAACCAAAACATAGAAACAAACCAGTGACTATCTACTAGTTTATTCTAAGTTGGGAATTTTGGAGGATGCCTTCTGTTGAAACCAAGAGTCCTTTATGAACATTTATACTATGGATAAAATTGTGGGGGTTTGGTGGGAAATAAAAAGAAAAACCCAACAGATAATGTGATAAGACAATGGTTTTATATCAGTATTCCTTCAAGCCCCAGCTTAATGCCATAAGATCATAAACCACATGCTCAAAGCTGAGTGTGCACTTTGCTGTCTCAGACTTCAAAGAACATTTGAAGATGCAAATGTGCTTGTCCTGAAGTAGTTTAATTTGATCATGAAAATAGCAACAAATTATGATTCTGCTCTTCTTTCTTTGATAGTTTTTAAATGGATGGACTGCACTCCTTCACAGCACCACAGAATGGTTTGGGTTGGAAGGAACCTGCAAGATTCCTTTCTCCTTCCACCCCCTGCCATGTCCAGGGACACCTTCCCACTGTCCCAGGCTGCTCCAAGCCCCATCCAGCCTGGCCTTGGACACTTCCAGGGATCCAGGGGCAGCCACAGCTGCTCTGGGAATTCCAGACAGGCAGTTTGTACCCTGCTGGGGGCTGGGATTCCTGGATGCCCAGAGCTGAAGTAAATTTTAGAGGGAGAACATACAATGGAGAGTCTCTAAGAAACACCAATCTGGACAATTCTGTTTTGGTGTTTCCTTCCACATGGATTTCCCAACCTTCCTGCTTTGCTGGGTTAGCTGAAGATCAAGTCCCAATGAAGTCAACAGTTGAGCTGCCCTTGGCACAGGTGGGAGCAGTGATCTGGCCTGTTTGGGAGCAGGAATTGCCACTGTGGACAATTCCTCTCCCAGCAAGTGCCCAGGCAGCGGGTCCCCCCATGGCTTAGGTGCTGGTTTTGGGTCTGGATGGTGACAAGGAGCTGAGCAGGGACACTCCCTGCCTCCCTTGGCAGCTCTCCCCCATTTGCACGTGCAGCTGGCACAGGACAAACCAAGCCCTTTTTGATTTGTCATCGATTCTGGGTGACTGCGCGAAGCCAGGCTCTGTTGCGCCGTCATGCTCTGGCTGGTAGTGGCTTTGAACGGGTGTTTAATGAAGATGTTAATTGAAAGCATGTGGGGAGGAATTTGAGCTGCTCTGAGCTGTCTCGGAGCTCCTTAGATCCCAGAGCCATCATCCCCTTCAAAACAGAACAGAAGAAGAGTTATTACAAAACAAATCATGTTTGTATAGGCGCTTAAAAAAATAGTCCTTTCCAGCTCCATTCAGCTCGTGCTGTTGGCAGGGCTGAACTGGGGAAACCATGTGGGCCATTGAATGCCTTCAGCAGACGAAATCAGCATCCCAAGGAGAAACAGGGCCCTGCTGTCCAGATCCTGTCCAGACTGCAGCACAACACCCGGCAGCTGCAGGTCCTGCGCTGCTTGGCCAGGGGCCCGCTCCTGGAAATGTCCATCGCTGGTGGAAGGGGCACCTCTGCCACCTGGGAGCCTTCCAGTTGGGGACCCTCTGGGGAGCTGGAGGCTGCTCATCCCCACTCATGCTGGCCTGTGCAGGGTCCATTCTCTCCAGGATGTGCGCGGAGCAGCCGGAGCTCCGGCCTCACGTTCCCTCCGCTGACGGAGCGCATCCGGCTCCAGCCACGGCTGGAGAGCTCCACTTCCCAACAGGCCACCAACTGTGAGCCTGCTGCTCTGCTCCATGTCTTTGTGTGGAAGGTGCTCCTATTCCTCACCGAGTTTGCTGCACCCCAGCACAGGAGACTGGGCAGGCCACGATATATTGAAACCTTTCCCCGTCCGACAAATTGGATTGGAATTGGCTGGTGGACTGAGAAGTTATTAGGAACAGACACCCCCAGACAATGTGATTGCACAAGCTTCATTTCCTTAGAAAAGCAGGCCAACAGTGCAGGAGTCAGTCAGTAAACATGTTGATTCCAGGGTCTTTTCGGCGCTGCTCGCAGGAAGGAGCACAGCGCTGGCGCATGGCCTGCACCTCCAAATGCTGCCTCTCGCTCAGGGACGCCTGGACACAGCTCATCTGCTGGAGGATTGGCAGTGTTGGAGCAGAGGGTGTGTTACTGTGGCTCCTGGCAATTGCCAACAGCCCAAATCCTTCCCAGGGCAGGCAGGCTGGGAGAGGTGGGGCGAGCCGCTGACTCCTCCAGGGTACCCTGGGTGCTGGGTGGGCACCAGCAGGGATGGACCAGAAGTGTTAGGCTGCACCACTGCCCAGAAGGGACTGAGGACATCATGGTGTTCATATCCAGAGCCATCCACACCCAGAAAGGTGCAGGAGGATGAGATGTCCCCATGGTGTATGGTCCCTCCAGCTCAGCCTCTCTGGATTCCAGCTTGCCTTCTGTCTGGGTACCTGGGGCCTTTCCTTCTCCATTTCTTTCACCCAGACACTTATCCCTGTGCTTCCCAGCCCCTGGAGTCACAGCCTCTCTGAAGCCAGGCTGGAGGAAGATCTCTTGCAACACTGGAATGCTCTGCAGTCATTACCTCCCTCCCTAGAAATTTTTGGGGTCAGAGGACATAAGTCTCAGTAATCGTCCAACAACGTCAATGGAGCTCCGTTGATTTACACCAGCTGAGGATCAAACCCCTCCCTTTCCTTTCCCATATTTAAGATGTTTTCCAGACTTCAGACATATACGGAGGAGGGAGTCGATGGCTCCTGGGTTGTTGAAGAGGTTCCAGCTTTGCTCCTGGCCTGGAGCAATGGGAATAAGGTGTCTACCCTGTCTGTGTCTCTCCATGGTGTGCTGGCCCTCAGGCTGGCAGACTGGCTGGGCAGGAATCAGTGAGCCCACACATCCTGAAGGCCTCTTCAGGCTGAGGTGTGACTCTGCCACCATTTCTTTCATGGCCAGCACAGAATGCCATTGCTGCTCCATAGCATGCTACGGATCCCACAACTTCGGTTCCTCGTTTCTGCAGCTACAACAAAATCCATCACGCTGAGACCTTGCACGATCCACCTCAGGGCTCACCACATCCCTCGTCAAGCCTTTGCCTAGCTGGACATCACTGCCACAGGACTGCTGGAGTTGGAGCAGTTCTGCTGAGTTCAGGATGCACCAGCAGGGACCAGAAAACCCAGAACACCTTGAGCACAGCCCTGTCTAACAGCAGGAAAAAAACACCCATGAGCCTTGAGGCAGCATCAGTTTCGATAACAGTGACAGTCTGTAACAGTGAAAGTTCATTCTGAGCCCAATGTTTTGGTCTGGGCAGCTGGGCCAGTCCTGAGGGGAAGCGCCTTTAATATTGCTGATAGCTGGATCCAATTTATAAGGCGCTCAGCAGAGACAATCATCAGGGAAGGAGACAAATAATCTTCAGGCAATTAAATTTAATTGTTCCATCTGAAGATTATTTATCTCCCTGCCTGATGAATGTCTCCTCGAAGCGCCTAATAAATTGGATCCAGCTATCACTGATAGTGGCTGCCTCTCCCTTGCAGCAGTGAAGGGTGTGGAGAGCAGAGCAGCGCTCAGCTCTGTGTCTTGTTTAAGATCTGTCACCTCGGAACATCTTTTGAGCAGACTTGGAAGTGTCCACAGGCTTTATCAATACCCAGCTCTGGTGCAGAGAGCTTGGCAGTCCTGGGTTGTGTGAAAGCTCCCAGACCAAGGGACTGGGTGGAACAAGGTCATCAGATCTCATGTGTTGGGCTATAATGGGAGACATCCGTGAAGTTTTGTAAGTCTGTCTGTCTGTCTGTCTCTGCTTCACCAGCTTCTGCTCTGGCTGTTTCTGGGAAGGGATGGGGAGGAGGAAGGGGAGGAAGCTCCACTGGTAGGAGGTGGGGGACGGGTAAGGTGTCACAGCCCATGATTTCAGACAAGGGTCTCCCGTGGGATCATGGAGCATGGCATCACTCCTGGAACCTCTTCCCCCACCCCAGCTTCCTCATCCCAGCCTGGAGTAGGTCAGTTCAGAGCTGCCACAAGACCTGTTTCTTTCATCCACTTCTCTTCCCATTGCAAACACAGGCTGTGCCTTCGAGGCCAGCCCTTCCTTGTGCCTTTGCCTGTTTGTGACCCACAGGGAAATGGGACTGCACTGCACGGAGGGACCCTGGCAGGCATCCAACAGACCCAGGGGAGTTAAAGCAAAGGAAGGCTCAGAAAGCAGTGTGGTCAGGAAATCTTATCAGGAAGGGGGAAGGAGAGAAGAGCCTGTGGAGCTCTTCTCTCCAGAGAGAAAGAGCAGCAGTGGAGCAGGTTTTGCTCTGGCCTGGTCTGAGCCCAGGAGACAGGACGAGTAACCTTTGTTACCCCTTGGACAGTGAATTACATCTGTGCTCAGAGAATCATAGAAGGGTTAAGGTGGGAAAAGCCCTCTAAGCTCACCAAGTCCAGCCCTCAAGCCAGCACTGCCAAGTCCATCACTAAGCCATGTGCCCATGTTGCCCAAGCTCCTTACAGGCAGGTCACTGGAGCTGGGAGTCCATAAGGGACTGCAGGCTGAGAATGGCAGTGAAATCTTGTGAGTCTGTGGGTGTTCTGAGGGACTGTGCATTTCTAAAACCCTGTCTCTGTTCACCATCCAAACGTCAAATAGTTCAGTAGTATTTAATTAGCATACAATAACTGTCCCATTGAATTTGATGGAATACATCATTTTGGAATGCTATTTACAGTGCTAGTTTTCTTACAGAAATCCATGTGTCAGAGCTTTATCCATTATTATAGCCTTTAAAATAGGCAGATGTGCCTTTCATGGCCAACTGCATGTTTTATTAATGGGCTAGAACTATCAGATGTATTGTAAATCACAGGACACAGCCACCAGTCTGCTCCAGGGTCCCAAGGCAAGGGAGATTAATTGCCTGAGCAGCTCATACAGAGCAGTGGGGCACGTGCTCACCTCCCTGCTCTCAGAGCAGCTTCTCCTGACCACTGGTAGCCCCCTCTGCCCTGTCATCACTGCCTCTCCTCCTGGCCACCAGCCTGGAATGCAAACAAACCTCCAGCTGGCAGGTGCAAACCTTCACATTTACGTAAAGATAATAAAATTAACATGGGCTGCTCTGCTCCTCCAGTTCCCTCTTTTCTCTCCTCTGGTTCATCTTTCACCTGCCCCTCTTCTCTCCATCCTCCAGAGTAAAGGCAGGAGCAGGGCACCTGGGACCTCTTCAACAGAGCCAGGTGTCCCAGGTTGCATTTTTATTGAAGCCCTGACGTGCTGCACACATTGCACACATCCTGGCTCACTCAAGCCAACAGAACAGCATCTCTCTTCACTAGGATATTCTCCAACAGCTCAAATGGTCTCTTTTGGTGAGATTGGAAACACTGCAGAGGGAATTGCTACATGGGAAATAACCTGGGAAGGCAGGGGAGGGCCATGCCCAAAGTGAAAGCTGGAGTCAGGCTAAGGGTTTAATGGAAAAGCTCTTGGCAAAGCCACAGTGACCACAGTCAGACTGGCCCAGGGCCCCCAGGTGTGTGACAGGGCTAAGGAGGGCCCATCCTCAGAGTGACAGCACCGAGCCCAAGGGCATCCCGGCCCAAGGCTCAGCCCAGCGTTTCCACCTTCCTGGCAGGGCTGGGTCCTGGCAGGCATGGCCTCCTGCCCTCCACGAGCTCCCCAGGGATGCTCCCAGCAGCCATTCCCAAACCTGTGGCTCTGCTGCTCTGCTCCAGCTCCACTCAGCCCTATGGCCACACCAGCAGAGCACACAGATTCCCTTCTGCAGGCAAGCCTGGTGTGTCTGAGGCAGGGCTGTGGCAAAAAACCCCTTCTGCTGCTCTCAGGGAGCACAGCCAGGGGCTGGGCTCTGCAAAGGGAGAGCTGCAGAACCACACACACCCCGTCTGTGATCACATTTTATCTGGATGAGGAATCAGTCCAGCCTTGAGGGCTGTCCCTGAGTCAGGCTTGGAGAGCCTCATTCAGCCCAGGAAGGTGTTCTCCATGGCTGGCTTTGGAAAGGTGTGAAGGACAAGCCTTTGGCTCCTGCCTGCAGCTTCCCCAAAGCATCCCTGGGCAGGAAAAGGGATGGGAGAAGGCTGGAGGAGGCTGGAAAGATTTGGGAATCACAGGACTATGGGCAATGAGAGACATGGTGGGTGCAGACAAGGGAGACAGCAAGGAGGAGGGAGCACAGGGTTGTGCCTGGACACCTCTGCTTTGTGCATCTTTAATGATAGCACTGGACGTGAGCACAATGCTAAAATCCTGGATCTGTTTGTAATACTCCACTGGGGACAGATGTCCTCCCTTGTTTTGTACACTGTAAATGCAGTGCTGGTCCCAAACCCAAATGATTCCCCCCATTCAGCACTGCCCCCCCCCCCCCCCCCCCCCCCCCCCCCCCCATCAGCTGCAAATGGCACAGATGGCTGGAAAAAAAAAAAGAGTTATTTAAAAAAAAAACAAGAAAAAAAACAAACAAAAAAAACCCCAAGAACAACAAAAAAACCACCCACCCCAACCCTGTTATTTCTGCATTTTTTCTGCGTGAGGACACTTCCTTCCTTCCAGGAGAAATCAATCCAGTACCAAAGTGTTAACTGCTTCCCAGCCGTCTCCTCCAAGCAAGGTGAAGTGTTTCTGGTCCCTGGCAAGCGTGGCACCTTGCCACACTGCCAGGCTGCCCCCTGGCTCTGGAATCACCCCTTTTTCCCTGGGCAGAGGTGTTGGTGCCTCAGCCAAAGCCGGGGCAGCCTCCGTGAGGCTGCACGGGTGGCTGGAGGTGCTGGATGGAGAAGGCTCCAGCCATGCAGCAGAGCAGGAGAGGGTGATGGAGCTCAGCCCGGCTGTGTGAGCAGTTGGTGTCCCAGAGGATCGGGGCAGGATGAGTCCTTGCCTGGGACAGCTGGGAGCAGCTCAGAGGGACTGGAGGCCAGCAGGCTGTGTCCTGGTGGGACTGCAGTGCACTGGAACAACCAACATCCTGCAGGGCAGGACCCTACCCGGCCTGGGGCTCCTCTTGTGGCCTCCTCACGCACACAGCAGATCCTGAGACAGCCTTGGGGGGCCTCCTGTCGCAGGTGTTTAGGAGCTTGAGGAGGGGTGTGGGGTGCAGAGCACGCTTGGATGGTGCAAGTCCATGAGCAGGGGTTGTGCTGCTCACTGGGGTCTCAGAGCCCCTCTGGCCATGCCCAAGAATTTCAGCTCTCTGCTGGACACTCAATCTGCCAGCCAGGAGCCCTTGCCTTGGGCAGCAAGGCTGCCATGCATGGAGGAAGGAGGACCTGCAGCTCTGGTGTTGGGGTTTAACCCCAGCCAAAATCAGGGCACCCAGACAGTACCAGGAGCTGCACAGGAGGGACAAGGTGATGTGATTCCAAGGGGCAGCCAGGGGAGCTGGTGTCTCAGGGGCAGAGGATGCAGCAGGATGTATGGGCAGTGCCAGCAGTGCCATGCTGAGGGGTTCTCTGAAGCAGGGAGGAACCAGCAAAGGCACATCAACACACAGAACACAGCCAGCATCAATTCCAAACTCCTCTATTTGAAGGGCAGCGTGAAAACAAAGCATTCCCTCGGGCTTTAAAGAACCAGCTCATGATTCAGGGGAGAGGAGCAGATCCTCTTGTCACCCTGGAGCTGTGGGGATGTGGAGAGAGGAGCTCAGTGCCAAGATCCCCCTTGGATTGCCCACGGTGGGGACGGGGAGTCCCTCAGTATCCGAATTACAAGAAATTTGCTTCCATGGTACTCTGGAGGTGGTGCTGCTTGGGGAGCAGAAGTTCTGTGACCCCAAGTCCAAGAGCTGCTGCTCTGTGCTCTGAGGTGTCAGGTGGTGACAGCCTGGGCTGGCCCCACAGTGCAGAGGACATGTTCCTCCCAATTGTCTCCAGACACCATTTCACAGGAAACTCCAGGAAAATACTTGAATTTATCTGGTGGAAGAGCAGCTGTCAAAGGGCTGCTGCCTGCAGAGCTCCTCAGCCCCTGCCTGTACAGAAGAACCCCACCATGGCAGAGATCCAGGTGGGGGGAAACCTCCAGCGAGCTTCCTCTGGTGCCCAGAGGGAGCCAAGGGATGAACAGGGGAGGATCAGGGCAGAGGGGTGGGGATGGAGGCTGCTGCAGGACCCTCCAGCAGGGTCATGTGCAGCTCCCTGGGGGAGACCCCTGTGCAAGCAGAGCCCCCACGCCCTGCCCCTCCCCAGCTGCCCTTGGAGCACTGCCTTGGCCAGAGGGATTGTGCTTGTGGCTGGCTGTGCCCTTGGAAAGCTGTGGGGAGTGGGAGAGGCTCAGGCACTCGGGAGCAGTAGCCTGACTGTGGGGATGAGCAGGGATGAGCAGGGATCATTCGAGGCAGGAGGGATGGGGTGGCTGGGAGCAGTGGAGGCAGGGGCTGTGCGATCAGAGCCGGGGAGGGGCTCCAGAGCTGGGGGCAGAGCCGAGGGCTGGTGGGCTGGAGCTGCTGAAGGGCTGGGGGGGAACAGCCCGAGGTGCACTCCGGGGCTTTGTGTGCACAGCCCGCACAACAGCTGCCGACAGTATGGTTGGCTCCAGAGCTGGTGTTGACAGTGCTTCACTTTTATGGGAACTAAATTTACCCAGACACACGCAAAATAAAAAAATTAAAAAAAAAAAAAAAATAAAAGGGGGGGGAAAAAAAAAAGAAAAAAAAAAAAGGAGGGGGTGGAAATAAAAAAAAATGCAGCAGCACCAGCATCTGCTGCTTTGTGGTGCAGTCTGGGTTACGGAGAAAGGAGGAGAAGTCCCCGAAAGGGAGTAGCACTGGTGTTTACTGCAGCCCCAAAACATCCCCCGTTTGTGAGCCGAGTGTGTTTGCACCGTGTAGCCTGAAGAATGTTTGGCATCCGAGATGCCAGAGAAATGTACCTGCTGGGTGGAAAAGGAAAGGCCAGGGGTTTTCTGCCCGTGGTCAGTGGGTGTTGGCCAATGTACAGGGCAATTATACTCTGTGTTGTGATCAGAGGAGCTCTAACAGGAGCAGAGAAGCTCGGACAGGAAAAAGATGTGAAGGTACTCAAAGCTTTTATCTTCTTCTTCTTCAGCTGCCCTAGAACTTTTGCTTAAATGATTATTCTCTCACATCTTTTCTCTTCCCTCCTATCCTCTCAGGCCACAGGTGTGCAGGGTGGTGTTGGTGTTTCCCTTTGGCTGGTTCAGTTCCTGTATTTGGTGTCTCGCCTCCTCCAGACGTGAGGCAGCACACCCAACACACAGAAGATGGGATTCTCCCTTTGGCTGGCTGCAGAGAATCCAGCTTAGGCTTCCAGGGGTGTTCTTGTAAAGGGGGAGATGCTCTGCCAGTGACAAGCTGGGCCATGTGGGCACATCTGCCCACACTGGGAGTGCAGAGAGACAGAGTTGCACCCTGGGGGCTGCACCCTCCAATGGGCCAGCACAGCTGCCTGTGCACCCCCAAACCTGCATCACCCAGCACAGCTCTCTGGGCACCCCCAAAATTCCATCACCCAGCACACCTGTCTGTGTACCCCCAAACCTGCATCAGCCAGCACACCTGTCTGTGCACCCCCAAACCTGTGTCCCCAAGGTGTGCTCAGCCCAGCTGGTGCCCAGGTATGTCCTTGGTCCAGAGTGGTTTGGAAGAGCAGGGATGTTGTGCAGCCAGCACAGGGTCCTGGCATGAACAGGCTGCTACTGCAGCATCACCTGGCTCCTGAGGGGCTGTGAGCACCTCTCGGCAGCAGCTCAGGCCAGGACTTCCTTCAGCAGGTGAGGGAACAGCCTAATCTTTCAATATTACCGCCACTTCCCCGGGGGTTTAGTGCTCAGACGAGCCGTGCAGCCGGGGTTTGCAGAGGGGCTGCTCCTCGGCAGAGCTCAGCTGCCCCCGGGCTCTGTGATTAAACTGCTGCCCAAATGGAGCCCAGGAAAACGTTTTGGTGGCTTCGCGTGTGGCTGGAGTGAAAGAAAAGCAGCACAAGTGGGCACAGATTTTCAAAGTTCAGGAAAACACTATTTTTAGCGGCCTGCTGTCTCATTTTTCCAGATGAGAAGTGCGCCGCTCTCTCTAAAAATGGAATTCTTCTTGTGTATTTTCAGATTGATCCCTAATTTTTTAATTAAAAAGAAGATGCTGAAAACAATTACTCACTTTTTAAAAATTGGAGCAAACAGTTTCTTTTGCTTCGTTCAGCTGTGATGTGACCAACTCCAGAAGTTACGCTCTGGGTGGAGGTTGGAAACTGGGGTGGTTGGCACTGATGTGGCATTTAGTGGGTGTGTAAAATGAGTGAAAATTATACCAGTCACTGAGTTATTCTCTGAGGAGGAAGTGCAGCCTCTGGGATGAGCTGTGCAGTCAATAGGAAGTGCTGTCCACCCCCCAGCACTGGGCTGTGCTGGGGACTCTCGAGTGTGAAGTTTGCTCCTCACTCCTCTTCTGCTCAGCTTTCTGAGGCACCACAGCTCGTCCCACTGCTCTGGGGCACCAACAGCTCTGGCCCAAGCTGCCCCATGGGGATCTCCTGTGCTCTCCCTCTTGCAGCAGCCAGCTGGAAGGACCCTGGTGACTCCAGGAGTGCCACCAGTGCAGCAATGTTGGCCTGAAGCCAGAGCAAGGCAGGGGTGGTGTAGGGTGGTAGGTGCTTCGTGTTCCTTTTGTGGGTGGGAACTGCTGCTCTGCACAGCCAGGGAGAAGATCTGGTGGCAAAGCCAGTCACTGATAGCCCACAGGATTCTAATATTCCTCACAAGCTGCTGAAGGCGGGTGGCACACCAGGCTTGGTTATGGCACTAGTCAGCACACACAGCACCCATAGTGAGGCTTTCCCACCAAATCCCCAGCTCCTGGAGCCATGTGATGCTCTTACAAGGAAAGGCTGAGGGAGCTGGGGCTGCTCAGCCTGGAGAGGAGCCTCAGCTGAGAGGGTGTCCCTGTGTGCAGGGAGGGCTCAGGGCAGGGCCCAGGCTCTGCTCTGGGGGCCAGCAATGGCACCAGAGAAAAAGGCAGAGGCTGATGCACAGGAAGCTTCACCTGAGCATGAGGGAGAACTGTCCTGTGCACTGGAACAGGTTACCCAGAGAGGAGGGGGACTCTCCTCACTGGAGATATTCCAGAACCTTCTGGACACAATCCTGGCTCTTGTGCTCTGGGTTGAGCTGGAGCAGGGAGGTGGGACCAGATGAGCCCCTGTGGGCCCTCCCGACATGAACTGAGCCATGATTTATGTGTGAAAAGAGTGTTCTCTTTTCACTCTAGAAGAGTGTTCTCTTCTTAGAAGAAGACTTTCTTCTCTAAACAAAAAAACATTCCCTGAAGGCAGCTAGCACTAGATTAAACTGTGTGAAAAGTGATCACAGTACCTTTTCATCATTAACGTCACCTGTCCTGTCACTCTGCAGTTCTGCAGTGCAACACCCATTCCTGTTTTCACTGGATAATCTCCCAGGCCTACCAGCTGTGGAGAAAACTGGCTCATCAGGAAAGAACAGAACCCAAGGGTGGTTAATTACTGCCTCGAACTGGAGCTCTGTTCCTGGGTGGCCAAGTGCTGGTAGCAGCTCTGTGTGCCAGTCAGAGCAGCTCCCAAAACCCAGTGTGGCTGCTGTGGTCATGCTGAGGGTCCCTGGACATTCCTTGGGCCATGGGAAGCTCTTACAGCTCCAGCGCCGGGATGAGAACGAAACCTCCATCCCTCTGCGGTGCGGGGATGCTCCGGGGCTCCGCCAGCCCGACCGGACAGGACCGGACCGGGTCTGTTCACACGCGGTTCGGACAGCCCGGAGGGGAGGCACGCTCCTCCGCGGGACTTCAAAGCAGGCTCCTTTGTGTGTGTGCGTGTTTGTCCCCCTCCTCTGGGCACGGCTGCTCTGATCGATGTGACATCACCTAGAGACAACGCGGGGGGACCGGAGCGCGCCATTGTCCCCGGGCTGGGAGGCGATGTCCGTCTCCTAGGAGGTGGGAGCCGCTGCTCACAGGCATGCTTTCATCTCCCTGACCTGCCCCGCTAGCGAGAGGGTTCTTCCCAAGGCACCGGCCTGGGGAGAGGCGTCCCCACTGCACAGCAGAAGGGACACGAGTGAGAGACAGACACGCTCACAATGTTTAAAGACATAATTAAACGCCCCCGCCCTGGAACTCGCCAGCTAGACCCATCTGTTGCTTTTCATTAAAGAGAGCCCGATCCTTTCGGAGAGGTGTGTGCGGGGCTGTGCGGGTGTGCTCGGCCCCTCCTCGGCACCCGCGGGGGCTGGGGGCCATCCCCGGCACACAGGGACAGAGCTGAGAGCCCCCGAGGTCCCCGAGGTGGGAGGGAGGAGGTGGCTGTCCTGATGGGGTCCCACACAGCACAAGGACACCTGCCCAGGGCAGGGGAGGGGACACAGACACAATACCTGCCGGTGACAGACACGATGCTTCCCGGTGACAGCCGCGGCCCTGCAAGGCACAGCCAAAGTGGTTTTTTAATGTCCGGTCCTTCCCTTGGCTGTCCCCACTGAGAGCTCCCAGGGAACAGCTGGCCAG
Source organism: Certhia americana (assembly GCA_018697195.1). Lineage (NCBI taxonomy): Eukaryota > Metazoa > Chordata > Aves > Passeriformes > Certhiidae > Certhia > Certhia americana. The sequence goes on from CM031870.1 coordinate 15,188,169, forward strand.
GCCGGGCACATCATCCCCTGGCTGAACAGGGACATCGACAGCCCATGCAGTGCCCTGGACGGTGCTGGAAGGAGCAGGGGTTTCCCCCCAAGAGCAGAGCTCCCAGTGCTACCAACCAGTCCGAGTTTTAGGCAGAGTGAGGAGGGGATAAAACTGGGGGGCTTCCTGGTGCCCCTGCAGGCAGGAGACCCCTACAATGTCACAGCACTCCTGTCCTGTGCTCCAGCACCCCAGGGACAGCCTTTCAAGGCAACCAGGGTTTACCCCCTGGCCGTGTTTGACCCTGGGGCTTTGCACAGCCCATCTCTGGCCAGACTGGGAGGCACTCTTGTCCCCAGCCTGTGTGATGCAGATGTGGAAGGTGTCTCCAGCAGAACATTTGTCACTGAGGTTGGAGCCAGTGGCTGATGCTGTTTGCCTCCAGGAGATGCTGGGCAGTGCCACTAACAGAGCAGAGCTAAATATCCCCCTCAGAGCCGGCAGGGCCCTGTGGGGCTGTGCTGGGTGTGCTGGGGACAGAGCACACACGGTGCCTCAGGTACTGTCCCCATCCACCCAGAGCAAGGAACAGGACAGTGGGGCTGGGGTCTGCAGGAGCCCAGGGCTCTGCTGTTAGCAGGGATGCACATGAGGGGATGGATGAACAGGTGAAAGGGACAGTGGCTTGAAATTGGAAATGCAAAGGGATTCCTGCTCTTGCCGTGGTTATCTGGGGCCATCCTTAAAGACCTGCTACCACTGCTGGTGCCTTTCCCCATTTCCCCCACCTGACTTGCCACTGCATCTTCAGTGGAAGATGGGGTCAGGCTTCGGCTGGGTCAAACCTCCCCTTGAGCCATGAACACAGAATATAAAAAACGATGGGCCTAATATAATGACCGAGGCCATCTCCTGTGGGCACCAGGGCCAAGCTGAGGACACCTCTTCACTCTTGCACCCCATGATCTCTCTCAACAGCTCACGCTGAGGGCAGGTAACTGCTCAGAGCAGGCGTGGCAGGGCCATTCAGGCTCACACCATGAGCAGGAAGCCAGAAATACTTCACATCATCCCAACAGGGGATCTAGCAAGGCTCACCATGTGGGCAAGCATCCCAAGGGGGAGCTCCAGAAAATGTACCCATTTTGTGGTGACTCAGACCAGAGTGGGTTTTTAACCCCTTGCTGAAGCAGTTTGTGCAAGGAGAAGGTCCAGAGGGTCTCAGTACCATAGTCTGCCTGACACCAGGAATCAGTGATGTGTGGTAGACAGGTATATAAATTATAAAAGAAAGGTCTCATGGAATCAGGCCTTGCTCTGCTAAATTAGCAGCTAGCTTGTCATTTCTATGTGCAGCTAAAGCAGCTTGTAAGTTCTAATGTGGAAACAGCCTTGGGGATGAGAGTTTGTTAACACAACAAACTATTGCTGGGTGAAAAACAACTGCACCTGCTGTAAATAAGAAATCTGTCTCATGGGCACCAGGGAACAAAATCTGTAAACTAACCAAGAATAGAGAGATTTGATGGACAAGTAAAATACCTTTAACTGACCAATGAGTGAAGTGCACAACATTGGTGAAAGGAATGGATAAAAGGGAAAGCACGGCTGAAATAACATGGGGTTTTCTGCCTTGAAACTTTTGGTCATTTTTGTGTCACAACCTCCTCTCCAGTGACAGTGGTGGGATTCCTCATGCTGAGCAGTGACAGGGCTCTGCCCGACAGCACATCTGCACCTCACACAGTGCTGGGGAGACCTTGGCACCTGCCCTTCCCCACATTGCAGAGGCACCAGCCACCCCTTCCTGGCAGGAGGAGGAATATTGGGAAGATAAGTTACTCAGGGCTCACATCACCCCTCACCTCTGCAGAGGATGCTCAGAACTGGCCACAGGGGAGCTCAGAGAAGGAAGGAGTCTCCTGCATGATGGGAGGCCTGGAGAGCTGCAGTGGTGTCCCCAGCCGTGACCATGTGCACAGCTGAGCTCTGGGATGGGGCACACAGAGCTCCCTCCTGAGGGACAGCACAGGGACAGCTCCAATCCCTGCTCTGTGACAGGGACAGGACCCAGGGAACAGCTGGAGCTGTGCCAGGGCAGGGTCAGGTTGGATTTTAGGATAAGGTTGTTCCCCTAGAGGGTGCTGGGCACTGCCCAGGGAATGGGCACAGCCCTGAGGCTGCCAGAGCTCCAGGAGAATTTGGACAATGATCTCAGGTACAGGGTGGGTCCCAAATCAAATATCCAAATCTCCCGATCAGGATATTCTGTGATTCTATGGGTTTTGTCCAGATCTGTCCTTGGCAATCCAGCCCTGGCATGCCACCCTGCCCGGGACACAGTGGCCTGGCAAAGAGCCCCCAAGTGCCCCTCTCTTGCCTCTCCTGCCTGCACAGCTGGGTGCTGCCCACGCTAAGGGGAAGGGCAGGGTGGCAGGAGCTGAACTGCTGCCCTGGCCAGCCTCTCCCTTGGTGCTTGCTGCCTCAACAAACCCATGGACAGGCTGGGGGCTCTCTGATCTCTCAGCATGGGTCTGCCTTCCTGGACCACCCCAAAACACTCACACTTTGCTCCTACATGATGAACTGGGGCTGCTCCCTCATCTCGTGAGGGGGTGGCCCAGCCCCAGCAGAGCTGGCACTTCACTGAGGCATTTTGCACCTCCTCCCCAGCCAGGCAGAGCCTGGGGTGCAGTGGGACCCCTGGTCAGAGGACAGCAGGGAGCTCTTGGAACAGAGCACTCCTGCATTTACAGATCAGGGCAAAGGCAATCAGCCTTATTTGCTGTTAGGATTAACTGGTAGGGGAAGCTGATCTTGGAAAGGACTGGGCTTAATTATCAGCCCATCGTTAGCTGGCAGGCTATCTCCTGAGCCGGGAGGCACTGAGCTGCTGCCATCGGGCATTTCTAACGAGGTGGGCTGGAGTTTAAAGATTTACAGCCCCTGCTGGGCAGTGCAGTTCTCCCTGGTGTGAGGGAATTGAGCAATTGCTGGTAGGTGATCTGGCAAGGGAAAGAGAGAGGGCACCTGAACGTGGCTCTGGAGAGGCTGCAGCACTGCAGTGAGGAGGGGGTGATCCGGACATAATGTGCAATGTCCAAGGAAGAGAACAGAGCTGGGGAAGGGAATGGAGCACCAGGAGAGGCTGAGGGAGCTGGGAAAGGGGCTCAGCCTGGAGAAAAGGAGGCTCAGGGGGGGTCCTAAGCTCTGCACAACTCCCTGCCAGGAGGGGACAGCTGGGGGGGGGAACGGGCTGTGCTCCCAGGGAACAGGGACAGGACAAGGGGAAACGGCCTCAGGCTGTGCCAGAAGAGGTTTAGATTGGATACTGAGGAAATCTCTTCATGAAAAGGGAGGTCAGATAGTGACACAGCTGCCCAGTACAGTGGTGGAGTCCCCATCCTTGGAGGGATTTGAAAGCCCTGTGGATGTGGCCCTTGGGGACATGTGGTGGCCTTGGCAGTGCTGGGGGAATGGTTGGACTCAACGATCCCAGAGGGCTTTTCCAGCCTTAACAGTGTCACAACTCTATGATTTATATCCAGAGGATGCTTAGATGAGCACCTCACATCCTGGAAAGGGTGGGCTATGTGAACACTCACACTGCTGGCCTCACTCAGCTTCTCTGGGCTTGGAGCAGCAGCGAGCCCGGGTGATTTGTCATCATCTGAAGGCCTGGCCTGAGAGTCTCAGGAGCTTTGAACCATTGCCCTGGGCCTGCTGCAGCCCTTTGGCTGGCTCCCCCAGCTCTGCTCCATCCTGGCATGCAGGGGATGCTCCCAGACACGAGTGCAGCCCTGTGAACTGGAACACCAAGCTGGGCTCTGGGCTCACAGGGCACTTCCTGGGAATCCCTGGGAGGAAGGAAGCATTTTTCTGCCCTTCCACAAAGCCCAGAAAGCTGTGTGAACCCCTGCTTCAGTGAGAGAAACATGAGAGCCTGAGTGAGATGCCTTAGGGCTGGCCCCTGCTGATAAAGGCACAGAGGAAAACTCCCAGCCTGATTCAGCATGGTAGCAGCAAGGAGCAGCCTCTGCAGATTCAGCCTGGAGCAGCTCAAGCATGAGCCAGGCCTGCAGTCTCCATGAGTGTGTCTGGGGCAGCAGGAGCAGGGCCAGGGGCTTTGTAGGTCACTGGACTCCAGAGCAGCAACAGGGGGTGCAAAATGGTCCCACGGCACTGCAGGCTCTTCCCACCTGGTCAGCAATCTGGGGGTCCCACACCTGGGAGACTGGCACGGCTGGTCTGGTTTGGCAAAGATGCCAAAATAATGAGCTTTATCCTGACGAGTTTGTGCTGAGCGATAAGTGCTGCTGGGAGAAAATCACCATGAATGGCTGAGTTCTGGGGATTTGCCTTTCTTTCTTCTCAAGCCACAAGAACAAAAGTGAGACTCAGGCTCTGGGGAGCACCTGAGCAGCCCTGACATGCTGCAGCCAGTGGGGTTCCTCAGCACTTGCTGTCCCTGGGACATGTGCTGGGCTGTGCTTCTTCCCCTCATTCTGTGCAGCAGGAGAAGTTTAGTGGTGCAGGGGCTGGGACAAGTCCCTTGTTTTGCTTGGCTTGAAGAAAGCCCTGTAGTGAGGGAAATGAGGGCAGTGGAATGACTGAGGGTGGCACACAGGCCAAGGAGTTGATGTCAGGGCACTGGGGGCTGTGGGAGTCTTCCCCCAGCTTGGCTGAGCTTTGATGGAGGGGCAGATGGGTGGCCAGGGGCACTGGCAGAGCCCAAGGGACTGTGCTGGCAGGACACAAGTTGCCACCCCATGAGGTGATGATGTCTCTGGGTTGTGATTCCCAGCAGCATCCAGAGCCCTGGCCCTTCCAGCAGGGGTGTGCTCCTGTCCTGTCCTGTCCTGTCCTGTCCTCCCCTCTCCTCTCTTCAGCTTCTGTTTTGGACCTTTCTGTGTTTCCTGTCCTCCCTGCCCACTCCCTGCCCTCCTGGGGCCACAGGCAGTGTGTCAGGAGGGGTTGACTCTCTGCAGCCCTAATGCAATCCAGCACCTTAATCTAGAGCTCTGGCATTGCTGCCTGCCATTACCAGACTAAATTGTATCTGCACTTCAAAAAAAAAAAAAAAAAAAAAAAAAAAAAAAAAATCATCCATGCTGTCTCTAGAACTGGCTTTAGAAAGGATTACACATCAATACCCAGGCACCCTGCTCCCCACCCTCAGCCACCATTGTTCTTTCCAAGGCACTCCTCTCACTTTGATGATGATCACTGGCAGAGTTTCAAAACGATGTATTATAAAATCTTTCTTAAAAAAAAAAAAAAAAAAAAAATCCAGTTGCCATAACGTAATGCAGATTTTTGTCACCGCTCCACGGCTTCTGCTTTCAATTTCCAGTGAGGGGGAGAGACTCGGTCGCAGTCAGATGGAGACCAGCTCGCATCCCCGATCCCTGGGCCCCCAGGCAAAATCCCTGGAATTTGTTCCTTACTGTTTGAAGGCAGAGATGAGGGAGGAGAGTGCAGAGAAGAGAGGGGGGAAGAAAAGAAGGTGCCAGCCCCCAAGGAAGGTGGGCACAAACCCAAACTGTGCCCCAGGTGGATGTGCCTCCCTGGAGCTCACACTCGAACAGGGATGGGAATATTGTCAGGGAAACAGCTTTGCATGGAGAGGCTGGAACTCATCCCACGAGGCTTGGAGCAGTGATGCAAGGTGTCAGCCTGGCTTTAGGTTCCTGCTGTCTGTCTGTCCATCCTGCCTTGAAAAGCAGCTGAGGAGGGGTTGAGCTTTGCTCCCACTCAGCACCTGCTGCTGGGAGCAGCCCAGCATCACCACAGCGGTGTCCCCCAGGAACTGGGACATCCCCACAGGCTGTGAGGGCTGCAGGCAGGACAGACAGGGGGGACACAGTGACACTGCTGCCCACAAACCCCCCTGTGCTGTGCTGGGTGCTGAGAGAAGCCCAGCCTGCCTCCATCACCACTGTGGGCAGGTGAGAGAGGCCAGACCAATCTCTGCCAGGTGAAACTCCAGCTCCAACATTAACGGTTTGCCATCTAGCCCAAGGACTGTCATCCTGCCCAGAGGTGCCACCACAAGCCAAGCAGGCTCAGGGATTGATGCAAATGGCCACCAGGGTACTCCAGCACGTTGAGCTGTGGCATTCATCATTCTTTACCCTCCATCTCCTGCCTCCAAAAGAGGTTTTGCTGCTGCAGAGGTTTGGGAGGGTGCTGAGATAGTATTCCCAAGCACAGAAAGACCTGGAACACTTCCAGCAGAGCAGTGACAGCAGGGCTATAATCTGTGGGCTGCAGCCTGCCCCTCAGGTGGGCTTTCCCCAAGCTGCCACATGTTGCCACTGCCATGGTGGGAGGGATGGAATGCAGCTCTCCAAGTGAGGCATGCCTCAAATTTTTGGAGAAAAGGAGCTGTTTCTGAATAGTTGAGAAGTTTCCAGCATTCATATCACAGTGCTGTGAGAGCAGGGCTCGCTCTGGGCCAAGCAGCCAGTGCCAGCCCTTGCCACAGAGCACAGGGACACAGGGGTGTCTGCAGTCTGGCTGCACCCTCTGCCACACCCAGAGTGGGTTTAGGTCCAGGGCAGCAGGAGCTTCTTGGGCTACAAAGGTTCCCTGGGCACCCAAAACAGTGTGCTTCCCCTCTGTGACTCCTCTTTGGCTGGTGACACTGTGCTCCTGAGCAGGCTGTGCCACCCTGAAACTTAAGGGTGTCCTGAGGAACCCTTACCTCTCCTGCCTCCAGAACAGACCCCACTGGGGCTTCCAGCTTCCCAAATGGCAGCTGCATCCAGTAACTGGAAAACTCCAGCAGACCGGGGAGAGCGGGGGAATATTTTCATATTTCCAGTATTGTGCAGAGCCACTATTCGGGCTCCACTCCTGGAGAACATCCATATTCTGCTTTGTAAGGGTTGGCCATCTTCCACTTAGAGATGGTAACTCAGCCTGCAGCACGTGGAAGAGGGTACAAGTCATCTCCAAGTCCAACATCTTCATCTGTGGAAGTCTTCCACAAATTTTAGTGGGGACAGAAGCACAGCTGTGTCTGGTGCCCATGGGCACCTTCAGCATAGAAGCATTTGGGCATCCCATGATGGGTCAAGCTGTGGATAGCAAATAAATATCCAAAAACATTTGAAAACAAAACATAATCCTTCCTTTCCAGGTGCCAAGCAAGTCCTGACTGGAGCTATCAGTGCTCCTTGTGGGCCAGCAGTGCCCCTGTGGCTGTCCCCTCTGGGGGCTGCCAGTTCCCAGTGGTTGTTACCTGCAAGGCCACTCTGCATTTTTGCTTACTGGGCTTCAGCAAAGACCACAGAAAACCCCCCAGCCTGGCTCTTGTGCTCCTATGTCCCCAGTCCCCTGCAGGCCTCCAGCTCGCCCTGTCCCCCGTGCTGATCTCCTGGGGGAGTGGGAGGTGGCTCCATGGGGAGCATCAGCTGCACAGTGCTGCCTCTTAGAGCTGTCCCCAGGTCTGATCCTAAAAGGGAGCATTTTTCGGAGAGTTATGAGCCTGTGCAAACAGGGCTTTATAAGGCAGCATCACTAATATGGAGCATAACCTCCCTACCCACAAACATCCTGATAGCCTTTCTGGTGTGAGTTTGGCTTTGTAAGCCAAGCCAATCTGATCAGGAAAATCCTGGGGAGAAAACAAACAAGGAGCCCGGGGAGGAGGCTGGAAGTCGCTTTCCAGAGTCAGAGCAGATGTTGTTTAGTAGACAGTGATGCCACAGATGTGCCTTGGCTGGCTGATCTGCGAGGGCTCAGCAGCCTGGCCACGGGGCAGAGGGGGCTTTGTCCCCACTCTCCTGCCTGCCCCGGCCCTGTTTCAGCCCCTCTTCCTTCAGCAGCCACTGGGACAGGCTTCAGGAGCACCAAGGAGATGGGGGAGCCCCCTGTGTCACCCTCAGTCACCTCTCCTTCCCCCTCACCGTGCCCTGAGATGGCATTTCAGGGTCAGCTGCTTCTGTCCCGGCGCTGGTGCCAAGGGTTGTGGAAAACACTTTCTCCCATCTTGGCAATGCCCTGCTCCTCCCAGCCACAATGTCGGCAGCTCCACGCAGGGGGGAGAGGCTGAAGCCCCAGGGGAAGGACTCCTTTTCTTAAAAAAATTTTATTTTCCTTCCATTTCTCAGTGCCGCCACAGCCGTGTCCGTCCCGTCCTGTCCCCCCCCCAATAATGAGCTGTTGTCTTGTGCAGCATTGAGAGCTAAGTAAGCATGAAAAATTGGAACAATAAAGAAGTAGTTCTGGGACAGCAAAGCCCCTTGTTTGACAAGGCTAATTCCACACCCCCCAGCCTCATTTTCTTTCAGCCACCTTCCCCCTCCTTGCTCCTCCTTTATTAAATGAACTGGCTTTTATTGGGGTGGAAACTGGGTTTCCTTTTCCCCTCTCGCCTCCCCCTCTGTTCACATGTAATTTGGAGAGTTAATCTCCTCAGGCAGGAAATGTTGTTTCTTTCACTCTTTCTCTCTAGCAATTTCCATTTGGCTCTTTTAATTGGGGCCCAGACCAAGGAAATGGCCACACCACAGAGCCTGAGCAGGAAGAGGGCTGGTTCTCCTGAGGGGCCCTGAGCATCCCCTCCCAGTGCCCCAGCTCCTCAATCCCCTTTGGCCAGGGACAGGAGTACCTGGCACACCTCAGCCACCTGGACACCCTGCTTGCACTGGGGAAACCTGGGCTGGGAACGTTGGTCTCTCTAAGTTCCTCTCCTTGCTTGAGGTCAGGTCACCCAAAGATTTCAGGATGGAAATCACCCAGGACAACCTTCCCCCAGCCCTCCCCACGATGGAGGCACTTGGCTGATGACATTTTCCAGGGAATCCCTTTGGAAGGCGTGACATTGTAAAATCTCATGGAAATTCTCCAGATTTTTTGTGATGCTTTCCCTCCAGATCCTTCTAAAGAAAATGATTCAGTTGTAATGAAAATTAGAGAGGAGGAGGCCGGCGTTTCCCCCCACAGCCTTCTGTCTGTCTCAGCCCTTTGGCTGAAGGAGATTCACCATGGGTGGGTGTGTGGGGCACATGGCCCAGCGTGGGCATGGTCTGGGCTGGTGCCAGTGAGTCCAACTGGACAGGGAACCCAGCTGGATGGTGCTGTGAGACCTGGTGGCTCCACACCCCCCAGGTCATGGAGTGAGAGAGTCATCACAGAGCCCTGGAATGGTTTGTGCTGGAAGGGACATTAGAGATCACAGCTTTCCAGCCCCCTGCCATGGGCAGGGCCACCTTCCACTATCCCAGGTTGCTCCAATCTGGCCTTGGACACTGCCAGGAGCAAGGACTTCTGTCAGAAAGAAGTGAAATTGCAATCTGTGCTTTACTTGAAGGCAGGGCAAGATGATGTTGAGCTTTTCTTAATAGAATACCCCTGGAATCTACTGGAAACTGATGGGGAAATCCCTTCCTAGAGCACAGCAACGTCTGCAGCAGCCTCAAGGTGAGGGGAAGCACAAGGAGGTTTGTGATGGAAGCAGCTGCTGGAGCCCTGCCTGATGTTCAGAGCAGAGTCCTGTTCCCACCATGGTGGGATGGTGAAGAGCACTAGGAACCAATATTTGTGCCTTCTGCACCAGCCTGTGGCTGCTTCCAGCTCCTCTGGAGACTCAGGGCCAGGGAGATGGAGCATGGCTGCTTCCAGGCAGGGCTGAGAAGCTCTGGAGATCCCAGTCCCCCTCTAACCAAGGTTTGTTCTGAATGGTCCCAGCTCTCTGGCAGCCAAGAGCTCTTGGGCTGCTGTATGGCACCATGCATCATTCCCAGCAGGGGCAGTGATTCATGCTGGGAGGCTCATTTTTGCTGGGTACCCCCATTTCCCCACAGAACACCTCAGGGGTGCTCTGGGGCTGCCCATTCCTCACCTGCCATCACCCAGGGGACTCCATCCCACGCAGGTGGCAGCAGTGGGGGCATGGAGGAGCCTGCCCACAGTGCCTGGGGAGGAGCAGCTCAGTGAGGGGGCAGCTGCTCCATGAATGGGTGGGTGGGCCTGGGGTGCCAAAGGAGAACCAGGGGCTCCTGGGTTGCCACACATGGGAAAAATGGGTGGAGTTTGGGAACACCTCACCAGTTTCTGGGCATGAATTGCTCTGTGCTGGACAGAGCAAAGTTGGGCTGGTCCATAGTGGGTGAGTGTCCAACCTCTGGAGTGGGGGTCAGGCTGAGGACAGGGATGCCAGGAACATCAGGGGATGTCTTCACTCAAAGGTGAGCCCAGACATGTTCATACCTCAGGTATGTGAACGCTCCAGGAGCTGGAGGGAGGGGGGGAGTCTGGCACTGCAGGCAGACCTCACTACCTGCTTTGGGGACACTCATATCATGAGGACTTGGGTCTCCAGGAAGCTCAGCCCCCACAAGAACCCCAAAGGGACAGACTTCTGGAAGAGATTTTTAAGCATTATGAGAGATATTGCTCCTCTCCATGCCCCATGCCCCCTGCATGGGGTCCCAGGAGCAGTGTCCAGCTTTGCCTAGTGCTGTGCCAGGGTCATGGCTCAGCAATCCAGCCTTGGGGCTGGGTTGGCTCTGGACAGACAGGATGGTTTGTGCATGTGTCCTGCCTGCAGGAGCACGCACAGATTCCCTGCACAGGTGCTCAGGAGCTCTGCATTTCACCTGGGTGACATGACCAGGGTAAACAAAGCAAATTAAACCTCAGCAGCATCCCTTTGGGCTGGCCAAAATTCCTGGCTCCTCTTCCAGGGAATGTCCAACCCTTCGCCTTCAGGTGAGAGGTCTTGTAGCAGGCTCTGGCCAGGCTGTGGGAAGCAGGGAAAGGCAGCATGCCCTGCTGGGAGCCCCCCGTGCTGGGCAGGGTGAGGAGCAGCCCCCCTGGGCTACTGCAGTGTCCCAGGGCTGAGCCCTGCCTGCCAGGACCCAAGCAGGGGGCTGAGCTCTGCAGACCTGACCCCAGCTGCCTTGCAGGGTGGCTTATGGCTCTGATGTCTTCTGGAAGCTGAGCTGGAGCAGAGACTGCACAGAGCAAGAGGATAAATCAGGGATTTATTAAAAGACCTCACTGGACACACCTGGGCAGCACAACAGTCCAGCTGGGCCACATCCAAGGTGACCCCACAATGGGCACAGATTGGATGACTGATCACAATGTCTCACACATTGATAAGTTCTGGTCCGTCAGCACATTGGAGTTCATTGTCCAATTCCAGCTCCAGGTTAGGAAGCTCCATCCTCCTTGGTTTTCCTTCTCATTTCACCATTGGTTTTGCTCTTGGGCCTGAAAGTTGTCCTTGTGCCGAGCTGGAGCAGGAATAGTTTTGTGTCCCTGCCCTGTGAAGAGAACTCAGTAGCACTGAATATGAAACCAAAAACTACTCACCAAAGCAGCACAGAATCTAAAAAATAAAAAAGTTAAATCTTAAGGCATCAGCTCAAGGCTTGGGCCCTAACAGGTAGCAGGGGGCTCACAGACACAGCCCTGGGACAGGGACAGGGACAGAGCAGCTGCCCAGGGGGTGCTGGGCACCAGCGAGGTCTTTGGAACTGCTCGTGCATGGCAGGGAAGGGAAACAGGAGTGGAAAAGCTGTGGCAGATCTTCTCACAGAGCCAGTCTGGGACAGAGACAGAATGGGCAGCACTCACAGAACTCACAGAATCACAGAATTCACAGAACTCACAGAATCACAGAATTCACAGAATCACAGAATCAGAGAATTCAGAGAACTCAGAACTCACAGAATTCAGAGAATTCACAGAATCCCCAGGTTGGAAGAGCCCTCCAACATCATCGAGTCCAACCCAGCCCTAGCCCTCACCCAGACCCTGGCACCCAGTGCCACATCCAGTCTGTTTGTAAACACATCCAGGGATGGGGACTCCACCACCTCCCTGGGAAGAACATTCCACTGCTTTATCACTCCTTCTGTGAAAAACTTCTTCCTGATACCCAACCTAATTTTCCCTTGACACTCGTGGCTGGGCATCCCTGCTGCAGGGGACACGGGACGACGGGCTCATCGCCCCGGAGGGCAGGGAGGAGAGGGTTAACCCTGTCCCTGCTCCTCTCTCCTGCAGAAGATGCTGCCACGCTCCCCAGCTCACTGCCTGCCGCCTTCCCCTCCCTCCCCGCTGCCCCTCGGAGCTCTGAATAGGGAATTAGCTTTGCCTGCGTTTAGACCTCTTAATTAGCTATTCTTTTTGCGGGGCTGGGGAAGGGGAGGGCAGAGGAGACCCCCGGCGCCCAGCTGAGCCCCGGTCCCGCTCCTGCAGCAGCACAAAGGGGCTCAGCGGGCAGAGCCATCGGAGGGCGCTGGGGACGCCAGGACCTGTCAAAGCTTGTTTCCCACCTTCCAGAGCCAACCTTTTCTGTCCCAGCCAGGAGACAGCCTGCCTTAATTGGGCTGAAAATCTAATCATTTGTACCTCCGGCCCTGGGAAGGGGGCAGGGGAGGGTGCGGCTGGGGGAGGAGGGACGAGGGGGAAGCATGTAATGGGGAAAGGCAGGATGGAGATGGGGCTGAAGAGGGGTGAGCAGAGTCGTAGGAACCTTTGTGGAGGAGCTGAGTGGATGGAAAATTTACTTTTCTTAGGAAGAGAGTTATAGGTCACTCCTTTGAGAAGGGAAAAATAAAAAAAGTGAGTGATTAAAGAGCGAAAGGGAAAAAGCAAAAGCACACAAAGCGTTAGCTGTTTTTCCTGACCTCCAGCTAGTCTGATAATTCAGCCAAGGCCCTGAAATCCTCACCTGTCCCAGCAGCATCCAGAGTCTTAGTCCCTGAGCCATGGGCGTACCTGCTCCCATCCCAGCACCTCCCTTCTTACTGCAGCCTTGGCACTGCTCTCCTGTCCCTTGGGTGCTGCAGGCTCACCTCTTCCACCTCAGAATAACATGGGTGAGCCTTGCTCCAAGGACAAGAGCAGGGAGCCCAGTCGTGTGCCCTCTGCCCTGCTCCTGCCTCCCCCAGCCCAAGGATTCCCAAAATCCAGGGTTCCTGTGCTGCCTCTGGGCAGGGGGCAGCATGGGGAGGTGCTGAGCTGAGTCCAGCTCCAGCCCTGAGGCTTGGCCACCCACCTGGAGAGTACAAGCCAGCTTCGTGGTGATGTCTTAGGTTTTAGCAATATAGCAATATTTTTTAGACTCTGAGCTGTTTTAGAGAGTAGTTTTAGGTTTCATATTCAGTGCTACTGAGCTCTCTTCGCAGAGTACACAGACAAAACAATTCCTTCTCTAGTTTGATACCAAGGACAACTTTCAGGCCCAAGAACAAAAACAATGGTGAAGTGAAAAGAAAAAACGAGGATGGAGCTTTATAACCTGGAGCTGTAATTGGACAATTGATTCTAATATGCTGATGGACCAGAACTTATAAAAATGTGAGACCTTGTGACCTAGGGGGCCATTCTGTGACCACTTTGGGGCATCCTAGGTGTGGTACAGCTGAACTCTTGCATGGCCCTAGAGTACCCATTGAGACCTCTTAATAAATTCCTACTTTATGCTTTTGCCCTGTCTGGTCTCTGTTCCAGCTCAGTCTCCAGAAGGCACCAGCGGAGCAGGGAGCAGTCCCAGATCTGCTGTGAGCTGCCCGTGCAGCTCCTGCGCTGGCACCACTGCACCCCTGCAGCTGCTGCAGCAGCTCCGTGCAGCTGCTGAGCCTTCATCCTGGGCTGTTCCTGTCAGGACAGCACTGGAGCACTGGGAACACACAGCTGGATCACTGGGAGCACCCAGCTGGAGCACTGGGAGCACACACAGCTAGATCACTGGGAGCACCCAGCTGGAGCACTGGGAGCACCCAGCTGGAGCAGCCTCTGAGCACACCAGGCCCTTCAGTCACTGGGGTCTTGCCTCAGTTTCTCCAGTACTGGATGTTTCACAGGTACTCTCCAGCCACACCTCTCCAACCGCCCTCTCTTGAAGGTGACAACGTTTCATGTCTCCAAAAGAACCCCTGCAAATTCAGATTCAGCATGTTCATGGCCCCTCTCCTGGTTTCTATAAACAATCAGCTTTTTCCTCAGCTGCTCCAAGCTTTGGGCTTCATTCCTCAAGAGAGTGCCTTATTAATTTTTCATCTTTTTTTTTTTTTCTTCCCTGGTGATCTATCAAAAACCAGAAACAAATCCCGAAGTCAAAGTCTTTATCAGAATTTTATTCCTTCCCTTTCCATAGAGGTTCCAGCCCTTCCTGCCTATTCCAGGGAGGGTGAAGAAAACTCTGTGGAGAGGAGTGCACACTGTGCCCAATACCTGTGCCAGCCTGTCCACGTGCATGGCACCATGGCCAGCCCAGCATCTCCCTGCTCCCTGCCCAGCATTCTGAATTCTGAACCAGACCCCAGGTACCACCAGGAGATGCTGAGGCACCAGAGCAGGTCTGGCTTGTGGAGGGATGAATCCATTGCTGTCTGAGACAGCACAGACCTTAGTTGTGGACTCCTTCAGAGAATCTCAGGATCATTAGGACTGGAAAATCTCTCTAAGACCACTGAGCCCAACCATTAACACCCCCCACTGCCAAGGCCACCACTCACCCTGTCCCCAGGTCCCACAATGCACATAAATTTTAGAACACTTCTAGAAATGGTGAGTCCACTACTCCCCTAAGCAGTCTGTTCAAATGCCTGGCCACACTTCCAGTGAGGAAATTTTTCCTATTATTCAATCTGACCTCCCCTGGCACAACCTGAGGCCATTTCCCCTTGTCCTGTCCCTGTTTTCTGGGAGCAGAGCCTGACCCCTCCCCGGCTGTCCCCTCCTGTCAGGGAGTTGTGCAGAGCTCAGGGCCCCCCTGAGCCTCCTTTTCTCCAGGCTGAGCCCCTTTCCCAGCTCCCTGAGCCTCTCCTGGTGCTCCAGCCCCTTCCCAGCTCTGTTTCCTTCCCTGAACATGCTCCAGAGTGTCTGTCCATGCAGGCCTAGGGATGCTGTAGATTCCCAGAAAAGAAGACATCAGGAGTGGAGACTCCAGCCAGAAGAACTGACAGCAGAGCAAGACTCCTGAAACTGGCCAGGTGCAGTCCAGTGGACCTGGAGAACCTCTGCAGTGTAGGAAAGAGGACAGAGTGCCAGGAGAGATGAGAGAACCTGGAGAAATCCCTGGGGTGTCCCTGAGCCCAGTGAGGATGGAGAGGGGCACACGGTGTGGGCTGACAATTCTGTGTCTCTGAAACTTCATAGCTGAAAGCCTGTCAAAATCCTTTCTTTCCTTGGGAAAGCTTCTTGCTTTCCCAAAAGAAATTGTGTAAACATATTCTCCAAACAATATTCTTTCTCAAAACAACAGGTAGTGGTTTTCATCCTTATTTTCCATAACATAAAATATATTGTTTCTCTTACTTAGCCAGTAGTAATAGAAAAAGTGGTGTTCCCATTCACCAATCACTTTTTACTTAATGAAGTTCCTTATATAAGGTGCTCCATTTTGTTAATAAAGATTCCTCTTTTCAGCCTTCTGGTGAACTTATTTAGAGTCTGTGTGTTTCTGTTCATAAATAACAGCAACACCAGCCAGCAATGGTGACAAAGTGCAGGCAGATAGAGGCAGGAGATCTGCCCTTGTGATACCCTTTAATTTCCCAGCAATTGATGCCTCAGTGACTTCCTGAGCCGGGAGTGGGGTGTGTGTAACAGCTACCACGAGCCTGCCCTCGGTGAGTTTGGCTAATCTCATTTCAAAGCCCTGTGTATTTTTAGCTTCCTGTGGCCATGAGCTCACAATTTAATCACACGTTGTGGAGGACAGCAATGCCCTTGGTCTGTGTGGAGCCAGCGCCAGCTCCTTTCATTCATAACTTCTCCCTGGAACCCCAGCTTCCTGATTCCACTGGAAATCACTCAGCAAGATGCTGGGACTCCTGTGACTGGCACCCTTGGAGCTGGAGGAGGCTTTGGGGCAGGCAGCCAGGGCTGGCCTCGGTGGAACACGTGAGGAGTTACAGAATCACAGAATCTCCAGATTCTGAAGGGACACACAGGGATCACCCAGTGCAGCTCCAGGCCCTGCACAGACCCCCCAACAACCCCAACAACCCCAACAACCCCAACAACCCCACCCTGAGCATCCCTGGTAGTGCTGTCCAAACTCTCCTGCAGCTCTGGCAGTTCCCTAGGGAGCCTGGGCAGTGCCCAGCACCCTCTGGGGAAAGAACATTTTCCTAAAATCCAACCTAAACCTCCCCTGGCACATTCCCTTGGGAGTGGCATGAAGCTTCCCTCAAGGTGAGAGCAAACAGGATGCTTGTGCCCTGTGTTCATGGAGGGTCTTGGAGAGGCTGGGCTGGGTGACACTCCTCACCAGCCTGCTGCAGCAGGGAGCAGATCTGGGAGACCTGTACGGGGCTTGGCAGTGTGAAATCAAGAGTTTTGTGGGCACTGAGGTTCCTGGGGCTGCTAGTGTCACTGGTTGGAGATGGGAACTTGGGGTGAGGTGTGTGACAGTGGGGTGAGGCCTTGAGGCAGAGCAGCATCACAGAAAGGGGACAGGCAGATGAGCTGTGGCTGGAACTGAGCAGCTCCTGGAGTATCTGCTGCTGTGTTTCCCTGGAGTGGGGCTGCCTGGAAGAGGCAGAGAGTGTACAGAGTGTGTACCCTCGGAGCTTGTCCTGCCATTGCTGACTGGCTGGTCCAGGGGGCTGCTCTGGGGCCTCCAGACAGAGCATGGGTTCAATGGGATCAATTGCTGATAGCTGGGAAGCAGAGAAGCTGTGGCTGCCCCATCCCTGGAAGTGTTTGTGGTTGGATGGAGCTTGGAGCAGCCTGGGACAGTGGAAGGTGTCCATGGCTGTGACAAATGAGTTTTAAGGTTCCTTCCAACCCAGGGCAGTGTGGGTCAGAAGTGATTCTGTGATTAGCACAGATGTGAACATCACTGCTGGTGTCCCTAACTGCAGCCTGTCGTGAGCCAAGCATTCAGACAGCGTCCAGATCTCCCCAACTAAGCTGAAGAATTACAAAACGAGACAGACAAGGTGATGAGCTGCAGAATAAGAGCCTTTATTTTACTAGGTTATCCCATTCAACACACCCACAAAGCCTGGCTCCAGGCAGCTCCAGCACGGCCAGTCTCCAGCCAGGTCCAGACAGTGCTCCTGGCGTGGGGACAAGCATCAGGTTTATGTTGTCTCTTACTCACTCTACTATTGCTTCTGGCTTGGTGCAGGAGTCAAGAGTGCAGGAGCACAGCAGGAGCCCTGGTGGTGACCAGGAGGGGATGGGATGAGGACTGTGGATGTCTGAAGGCACTGGGAAGCAGGACTGCAAGTTTGACTTGGTTAATTGAAGTTGGCTTGAATAACAAGGAATGTCCTTTGGTGCAGAACGTCAATAAATGACTCCTCACTGGAAAAAAACTGTCAACCCCCTGATGTGACCTGGAGCAGCTTCAGGTCTGGGCTGTGTATCAGCCTGGAGGGAAGGGCAGGATGCGCTCCTGCAGCAAGTGCTGCCTGCCTCACTCCTCTCCAGCAAGGAACTCACATCCTCTCTCTCTGCATCACCCTGCCTTGCAAGCCCTCAGATGCCACACGCTGCAAGGGTGGCACCTTTCATACCCCTTCCTCACCTCCTCTCCCCAAATCATATTCCCTGTAGGGGGCCACATGCTGGAGCAGGGAAGTCCAGACAGTACTCTGAATCAAAATTTGGAGGAATATTATATCACTTTTTTTTTTTTTTTTTTTTTTTTTTTTTTTTTTTGTTAAATGCAGGTCCCAGCAATTGAGACTTGTCCTGAATTTAGATCAAATTAAGGAAGGAGTTTCCTCTGATCCTGAGCAGCTGGGGAAGCAGAGCTGGGGACTCCATGCAGATGCCAAGGCAAAGCCCAGTTTCAAAGCTGCAGGTGCAGTTGTCCCTCCCCAGGTCACTTCCAGATCTTGCAGACAGTGCTTGTGTCCCCTGTGCTGAGGCAGCTGTCCTGGCCCCTGTGGCATCCCGCAGTGGCTGGCTCCATGCACAGGGGCTGCACAGGAGTCTCTCCTGCTGCCAGGAGGGGCAGAGGAAGGCGTGCCTGCCAAGGAACTCACCAGGAACCAGCCGGAGCTGGAGCTTGTCCCCTCCTCTGGCCACCCTGGGGCAGGCACTGCCCTCTCTGGGGTCTGTCCCCGGTGCCAGGGGCTCTGTGGGAGGGCACACAGTGCTTTGGGAACAGCTCCTTCTCCCTCCTGGGGGACTCCACAGCCACAGGGGACCCATTCCAGGTGGTGTGAACAGAAGAGAATTCTCTCCTGGGTGGGAAGGCACTGAAGAGCCCATTCTGGCATTGAAGCAGACATTTCACAGCTCTCCCCAGCTTGATGTTGTCCCTCCTCACGTTATTCCCTCCTTCTGCCCCTTCTTTGCTGCCGCCCCCTGAAATATCCATTGGGACAGAGACCGTGCCAAGGACCCACGAGGGATGCAAACCAGCATCCTTCGCAGCCCGTTGCATGGGCTGAGGGGAACGAGATGCCACAGGGCAGGAGCAGCAGCAGCAGCTCCGTGCACCCACTGAGGGCTGGAGCCAGGCTCAGCTCCAGTGCTCCCTCCTGCAACAGAACTCCTCTGCAGCCGGAGGGAATGACTGACAGAGACTGATGGTGTCTCTGCCTGCGTGTAATCCTAGAGCCGCCTGGATTTGGGAAATCTCTTTCATTGCTTTAAAAAAATAAGCAAGCGACTAGACTGGAGGGTCCCGATTAACTGAGAAAATCCGGGCTAAAATGCAAATGCCTTCTCAGGTTCTGGCGCGCCGGCTGTCCCGGGGGAACGCGACAAAACCCGGCCCAGGCAGCAGCACTCAAAGCTCAGCCCAAACCCTGCCGGGCCAACGGGTCCTGGACGCGGAGCTGGAGCTGCCATCCAAGCCTGGAGGGGTCCTGGGGCGAGGGGTGGGCTCTGGGATGTGCTGCCGGTCCTGCCAGCCCCGCCGGGATGCTCCTACCTCTGCCCCAGCACAGCTGCTCTGCTCCTGGGGCTCGGAGGCACAGCCAGAGCCGGTCCCAGATGACGTTATTCCATTCCATTCCATTCCATTGTTCCTCACAGGCAGACTTGCTCAAGGATTTGGCACCCACCCCCCAGCTGTGCCACGTCCCTGAGTCACCTGGCTCCGTGTTTATCTCCCAACATCTCCACAGCATCTCACGGACAACTGTGCTGGCTAAACCATGACAACAAGGGAAGCTGGAGCCGAATCAAGAGGAAACAAATAGAGTGGCAGAACACAGCTGAGAGGAGGCTGCATGGGTGCAATATAAACTCCCCCAGGGATTTGAGCGAAGCCCAAGGAAAGCTGGAAAGCTGTCGTTCCCACAGATTTTGGAGCAGGTAGCAGGACTGCATGTGGGAGAAGTGGGATGCTGCTCTGTGTCTCGAGTTAGAATGATCTTGGTCAAAGGTACAACCTGGTCTCCTGTAGTTGAAATAAATCGAGTTTTAAGACTGAAGGAAAAAATTCCAGGTGGACCATCTGCAACAGGCAAGATTCCTGCTGCTTGTCTGGGAGCAAGGCTGTGGGAGAAAGCAGAAGGTGGGAGGCTCCTGAGAGCTGGTGTGACTCCCAGCACTGGGCTGCAGAGGATGTTCCAAGTTGGTGCCAGTACCCCTCCTTAGGCTATGAAAAGGGTGAAAAGAAATCTCTTCCACCAGGAGAATGTCCTGCACACCAGCAGCCCTGCTCTGCCCCTCCTGGCTTTGGGATGGGCTTTGTTGAGGGATGAGGTTGCTCTGTGCTAATCACTCTCAGGGGCACAGCCAACTTCCCTGGGATTTAAACATAAAAGGAATTTTCCCTCCGGCTGCTGGTGTGGAGTCGACTCTGCCGGCATTGTGGAGCAGAGGGAATGGAGCAGAGGGAGACGTGCCTTGAGATCAGGGCAAGGTTCTTCCTGCAGAGGGTGCAGGGGATGGGCACGGCCCCGAGGCTGTCCTGGCCCCTTTGGACACCGCTCCAGGGATGCCCAGGGTGGGGTTGTTGGGTGTCTGTGCAGGGCCAGGAGCTGCGCTGGGTGATCCCTGTGTGTCTCTTCCCATGCTGGATATTCCATGATTCTATGAAAAGTGACCTCCTCAGGGACAGCGTGAGGCCACATGCTGAGATAGGATCCTGTTTTCCATCCTGTGTCAGCTCATGCCTCCTGCTGCTTTCCATTAGCTCCTCCTGGGTAGGGACCCACGTCACTGCAGTGAGAAATGTCCCTCCTGGAGCCTCGTGAAACAGGAGGAAGCAAACCCAGGTACCCCAGGACTGACCTTTGTCCCTTGTGCAGGAGAGGCACCAGGATTTGCAGTGCTACCCCCTGAACACACTCCTAGGATTGCTCTGGCCTCCACAGACTTGGGTTTGGTGGGCTCCGGACCCAGCTCCTCAAAGGCCCTGAGGTTCTCTGACTCCTGGTGATTTGAGCTGCCAGGAACTCCCAGCCCTTCCCTGCTCTGATGCTTTGATGATGGAGGGGAGCAGTGCTGGAAGCAGGAGATGCCTGTCCTTGGGAGAATCTCTGGGATGTGTTTTCCCAAAGCTAGTGACTAGGTTGGAGTGGCTCTGTGGGAAAGACCCAGCAGAGGCTGTGCACATGTGTGAGGGGCTCTGAGACTCCAGAATGTGCTGGAGCAAGGGGCACAGGACACCCACTGTGTCAGCAACCCCACAGGCAGCGCACCAGCACGGTCATGGGAGCAGCTCGCTGCCTCTTGAGGCCACCCACCAGGGAAAGATCTGCAGAAGAAAAAAGAATCAAAGATAAAAAATTCCTTAAAGGTTGAAAAAAACCCTTGAAGAGGAAAAATTAAAAGTTTTTTCAGGTTACAGCCACAGCCTGGGGCCCTTAGGAGTGTCAAGGGATGGGGTCAGTGGGGTGGGGTCTGTGGGGTGGGGTCAGTGGGATAAGGTCACTGGGATGGGGTCACTGGGGTGGGACACGGGCCTGCAGTCAGGAGGGAGCCTGGAGCAGTGGTTTGGGGCAGGGATGGAGGGCAGGCTGGGAGCAGCATTCCAGAGGAATGCTCCTGCAGGAGGGAGAACTTCAGCCAGCACTGAGGGCAGGTGAGAAGAAGCAGTGGAAAGAAAGAGACGTGTCCTTCAGCAGAGTTTGCTGTGGGATGGATGTTTGGGTGGGCAGCTGGATCTTTGGTCCAGCTGCTGTGGGAGGAGAGTCTTCACAGATTCCTATTTGTGTCCGGCAGTGGCTGCCTGTGCAGGATTGTGGCTTAGCAGTGGACCTGGAAGTGCCAGGTGAGTGGCTGACCTCAATGATCTTAGAGAGATTTTTACCAACCTTAATGATTCCGTGATTCAATATCCTGTTTATGTGCATGGAAAGAGTTCCCAGCACCAACCACCAGGTCCTCCTGTTTCCCAGAGTGCCAAAAGGTTTGTCTGAGCAGAAGGGAAGGGACCACAAACTTTTCAAAGCCCGGTGTCACCAGGTTGGCCTGGGGCTGGTCTTTGGTTCACACACAGTCACCCTGAGCCGTGTCACACGGGTCCCTGAGCCAGAGTGCTCCCCAGCACACCTTTTAGTGGCAGGCTATGTCCCCAAGGCTCAGTCCAGCTCTTTATTCAGGACATTTTCAAAAAATAGCTGCCCTGAGCCATTCTCTCTGCCCTGAACTGGTGTTGACAGCCACTGCCACGTACAGCGTGACGTGGCAGCATTGCTCTGTGTCAACACATGTGGTGACAGATGTATGCCAAGAGGGTAGGAGCCTCAGAGCTCCACGTTGTTGTTTTTTAATGTTGGCAGACATCCAGGGATCATTCCTGATCTCTGCACTGAGCAGTGTCACTCCAGGTCCCCTGGGAGAGGAGAGCAGAGCTCACCCTGTACAGTTTCAGAGGGATCCATCTCGATATCTCAGCGTTTTCCAAGCCCACAGGATGTGTGGTGGGTGCTTTGAGATGAGGGAGCAGGATCAGGAAGATCAAACTGCTGCATCAAGGATGTTCCTTCTGCAGATTCCCTCCTTGGAGAGTGAGATCTGCTCCACACAAACACTGGGCCAGGACACTGATGGATGTGAACACTGACAGTGGGAATGACAAGGAAAAGGGAAGGGAAGGTTAGGGAAGGTTAGGGAAGGGGGAAGGGAAGGGGAAGGGGAAGGGGAAGGGGAAGGGGAAGGGGAAGGGGAA
>CM031870.1:15238502-15292592 GCA_018697195.1 Certhia americana
GAGGGAGAGACTCATCCCGAGAGGCAGAGACTCCTCCCGAGAGGGAGAGACTCCTCCCGAGCCCTGCGCAGGGCTCGCAGCAGAGACACGACTCCAGCACACGGACACGCGGAGGCAGCTGATGAGCTTTATTAGAACATCCCCTTGTGCTAAAGCTAAGCTTTGCTTCTCACTTCAGGCCCATCAAAGAGCATTTGGAGCCCCGGAAAACAGCTCTTAAAATTCAAGTGAGATGTTCCCCCGGAGAAACTCTGGCTCCCGCTCAGCAGAGATGCCGCTTGCGGGCAGCTGCGCATCCTTGAGAGGCCCCGAGAGCATCCCGAGGCTCCTGGCGTGGCACACGGCGTGTAAGACTCGCACGGCGCCCTCCCACTTGTGCCCAGCACAGCATCCTTCCCCTGCTGGCAGGAGGACAGGCGCGGCATCCTCAGCATCCTCCTGCCGATGGGAACTGTGCCCCCCGGGACCGGATAATCTCGCTGCTCCCATCCACCCGCCCCGGCTGCCGGAGCCTCTCCCGGCACAGACCGAGCTGCGGGGGAACGGCTCCACCTCGTGGCCACCGAGCCGGGCCGAGCCGAGCCGGGACGGGCCGGGACGGGGCCGGACCCACCGCCCTCCCCGGGACCGGAGCGTCCCGCGGCTGCTGCCACCGCGCCCTTGGGGACACGCGTGTCCCTCTGCCTGCCGCGTGGAAGGAACGCGCCGGTGGCACAGCGGTGACTGCGGAGCAAGGGCGCACAGGCAGGAGTGTAAGGTGCGGGGGTGACATTCCTGAGCGGTCTGCACACACAGCCGAGGCAGTGATGAGGGGATGGAATTAAAGATGAGCCAAAGCGTGTTCAGGAGAGGGACAGGCTTAGGTCTTGCGGCTCAGGACGCTGGTGAGAGAAAGGGGCACAAAATCAACTCCTGACCCCAGCTGCTTGTTGAATAGGGGGACATGGGACACGTTCACCACATTCAGCATTGTCCAGGAATGTTTTCACTGCAAGCAGGGCCATGCAAGCCCCTTTGCCGTAGGCTGAAGGTAGCCACAGGGAGGTAACACAGAGCTGAAGGTGTGCTAGAAGAGCAGGACCTGGTATGCCAGCAGAACTGCCACATCCCAGGGACGTGGGGCGCCTTTGAGAGCTGTGTTACACATTGTCCCCAGCCCCTGCTGCATCTTCCCACAGCATCCCCCAGCCCAGGAGAAGGAATGGCAATGACACGGCCTCAGCACTCGGGGCTGCAGGTTCAACACCTCTCCAGCCTTGCTAGCAGACCGCAGTCCCCTGGGCTGCCCCACCGTGGCCTGGGGCTGTAAGCTGAAGCTCCAGCACTGTGCCTGACCTGTGCAATGCTCGTGCTGGGGTGAGCAGGGGCACGGCAGGGCAAAGTCTAGGGAATGCAGTGGTTGAAACCACTGCAGTGGTTAAATCTGTGTGACATGGAGTTACACACTGCGTTGGTGTCTTCTTCCCCAAGCCGCACTCACCACGCACCTCTCAACAAACAAACCCTGTCTCCACCAGGGTGAACTGCCCCTACTGCCCTCTCTGGGTGGCAGAGAAGAGCTGTGGTGGCCCAGAGCAGGGCTACTGGCGCCCGGGGAGGACCTATTTGTGCTGCCCCCGTACCCCCACAGTGCTCAAATCCTGGGTGCTGCCACCACCTGGACCCCAGGCTGGGCAGGCAGCCCAGGACATCTCTGCTCCCCAGCTGTGCAGAGCAAGAGGAAGGACCCAAATGCACCGTGGATACACTGGGGCTGCGGGAAGGCTGGTGGGGAGCAGGATGGAGGGAACAGACTCACAAGGGCTGCTGAGGCTCTGGTGTGACAGAGCAGGGCAGAATGCCTTGGGCAGGTCACATCCCGCCAGGAGGGTGTCTGTACCTCCCTGCGAGGTCACATTTCAGTGCCTGCCAGCAGCTGCTGTGGCCTGCACTCCAGAATAAACCATTTGTGGAGACAGCTCTGAGCACAGGGTGGGAAGGCAGATGTGTCTGTCAGGAGACTGATAGTCCCAAAAGGGAGGCAGATAAGGTGCCCTTGGAAGAGTAAATGGCACAGAAAGAAGGGAAACATGAGAATTATGCAGTCATCCTGAAGATGACCCAGCAGCTGAAATGGGATCCTACTCTCGTGCTGCACCAGGAGATGGGCCGGTGGGACCAAGGGGAAGAGTTCTCCTCTCTGGCAGTAAAGCTGTCCCTTCTCAGTGAGGAGATTAAGGAAGGACGTGCTGAGGCAGTAGGGTCTCTCCCTGCTTGTCTGGAAACACGAAACTCCACCTCAAGGAGCCGGGAGGGGGCCGGGGCTGGCGGCTGTGACACGTTCTCCTTCCTCGGCAGGGCTGGGGACTGGATCACGGGTGGGTTCACCCCGAAAGTGAGCAGCCGCGGGATGCCGGGCCCTGGGGGCTCTGCGTGTTCCGGTCCCGGTGACACCCAGGACACCCCAGTCCCGGTGACACCGCACATCCCAGTCCCGGTGATACCACACATCCCGGTCCCGGTGACACCGCGCATCCCAATCCCGATGACACCGCACACCCCGGTCCCGGCGCCTGTGCTGCGGCGGCGAGGCCGGCAGGGGACGCGCGAGCGCCGCGCACCGGCAGCGGGGGCTAGAATGTCCGGTACCCGGTGTCCGGTATCCGGTGCCCGGTGCCCGCTGTCCGCTGTCCGGTATTCGGTGCCCGGTACCCGGTACCCGGAGTTCGGTGCCCGGTGTCCGGTATCCGGTGCCCGGTGTCCGCTGTCCGGTATTCGGTACCCGGTATCCGGTATCAGGTGCCCGGTGTCCGGTGCCCGGTACCCGGTATCCGGTGCCCGGTGCCCAGTGCCCGGTGTCCGGTATCCGGTACCCGGTGTCCGGTGCCCGGTGCCCAGTGCCTGGTGTGCAGTACCCGGTGCCCGGTGTTCGGTGCCCGGTATCCGGTATCGGTATCCATTGTGCAGTGCCCGGTGCCCGGTGCCCGGTGCCGTGTCCGAGCCGCTCTGTGTGCACAAGGCAATGCCCAGGGCAATGCCCTGCAGGGCTGGGCTGGCTTTGAGCTGCATGGAAGGGGCGGCGAGGTACAGAGGGGGCAGAACGGGGGGGACAGAGCGGGACAGGGGGGGACAGAGGGGGACAGATGGCACCAGAGGGACTTTAGAGCCCCTTCCAGTCGCTAAAGCGGCTCCAACAGAGCTGGAGGGGGACTTTGCCGTGACAGGACACAGGGAATGGCTTCCCACTGCCGGAGGGCAGGGATGGATGGGATATCGGGAAGGAATTCTTCCCGATGAGGGCGAGGAGGGCCCGGCACACGGCGCCCAGAGAAACTGCGGCTGCCCCATGCCTGAAAGTGCTCAAGGATTGGTTTGAATGAGCAGTTTGGTCTAGTGAAAGATATCCCTGCTGTGCCTTTGGACTGGATGGTCTTTCGAGGTCCCTCCCACCCATTTTACAATTCTGTATCTGTCCCAGCTGACTTGGTGCCGGTGCTTTAGCTCCAACAGCTTGTGGATGTCTGTGTCCTTTCAGCAAACCTTTGTTGCCCGGGAGGGCTGGCTGGCACCAAACGCTGTGCCTTCATGAGGCACAAGGAGCAGGAATGGATGCAGAATGGGAGCTGGCGACGGGCAGAGCTTCCTGCAGACCGCAGGGTGACAAACCACACAGCGTGCTGCCCTCCCATCCTGCCAGACCTGCCCAGGAAGGCAGCAAACACTGGGTGATGTCAGCATGCTGAGGAACACCAACAGGGTCTCACAGCATGCTGAGGAACACCAACAGGGTCTCACAGACCTGCCTCAGAGAGTGTTTCATCCCTGCTGATGTCTGCAGCACTCCCATTTGCCAAACCCAGATTCCCATCTTTCTTGCAGGCTCTCCATCCTACAAAGAGGGAACAGGGGAAACAGGGGTTCAGGAAACATCTTCTGCCCATCTCAACTGGGCTTTCACTGATGTGAGGTCTGTGGACAGCTGCCCCAAAACCTGTCCATAGGGTGGCCAGAGCTTCTAACATGCTTGATGTCACGATGTTAGGATGGTGGGGTGGTCCAATGGGTGTGAAAACAGCAGCACTGAGGTTGTGGTGATGCAGCCTCCCCAGCTCAGCACCCCCCTGGAGCAGCCAGGCCAGGCTGGCTCAGTATCACAGCTCACGTTCATGACTGTCCTTGTGTTTCTCGGTGAGGAAAATGCCTTCAGGTCCATCCCCTGGACAATTCTTGCTTTGTGTCACTTCAGCATCTTCTAGCCATGCCCCACTTTGCCTTCATCATCTCAGCCTGTCCCTGGTGCCACAGCAACCTTAAAGCCTGGGCATGCACTGCCCCGTGCTCTGATCTGATCCGAAGCAGACATCAGTCCTGCACTTGTCTCACCTGGGATCTGCATCGGGGCTGCTTTTGTGGCTTCTGGCCCGACTGCCCAGCTCTCCAAATGCACAAATGTCCCCAAGAGAGACAGGGTGACTACAGGACACCTGTAGCATTGGACTTAGAGCCTTGATGTTCCCCTGCTCATGGCTCGGCTCTCCTCTGTCCTGTCACCCGGTGGCTTCCCTCTTGTTTATCCACATCCCTGCTGCTGCAACCGGAGGGGAAACGTGTTTATTGCAACAAGGCAGAGAGCAGCAAACAGCAATTCCCCTGGGGCCCGTGGCCAGCTGGGGTCTGCTCCTCCAGCGAGCATCTGCCAGCCGGCTGGGAGAGCTGCTCCTGCAACCTGCTGCCCCGGAGCAACAGGATGTGGCTCACCGGGGGTCCCCCGGGAGCGGGGAGATGGTGGGTGGGGGCTTTGAACAGAACGGGTGGGCACTGTGCTGGCACCTTGCCCTTCTTCCCACCGCCCGTGCTGTCCTCAGTCCTCACATCCATTGCAAGGGCTATCACCAGAGGACGCTCCCCAAGCCGATCTGGCAGATGTGGGGGCCGCAGCGCTGTGAACACGGCCCCAGGGAGGGAGAGAATCCAGGTCCGGGTTTCCTGCTCTCCTCCACTGCCTCGCATAAACTGATTAAATTAGTTTCACCTTTTTCGTGCCCCGCTCGCAGGTGGCCTGGGGATAACGAAACAGCCCCCCTCGGGGACAGACCGGGGGCAGCGGTGCTGGCTACGAAAGTGTCCCGCTTCTCTCCCTCCCTGCCCAAAACACAGAGCCCAAGGGCGACTCCGGTGCAGCAGCGCGTGAAAAGCCCCCGCACCACGGGATGGAGCAGAGACTTCAGCTTCCTCCATAAGAGGAGCTGCTCCCGCCTGGTAAATGCCTCATTAGCTTTGGGAAGCAGAGGGAGAATAAGCGGCTGCCTCTGCTGCGGCACCGCTGAGCCCTCGGCGGGGTGGGCTCCGCTCCGCAGCCACCCGCAAGCCGCGGGGATGGAGCCGCTGCGGGCTCAGCGAACTTCCGGGGTGCGGCAGGTGGGACCGGGACCCCCGGAGCCCGCGGGGAGTGCTGCCCACGGCGGGGCGGCCCCGCTTCCCGGCCGGCTCCGGCCCTGCCCGCTGGGCTGCCGGCGGGGCGGAGGGCGGAGGCAGGGCTGGCAGCGGCGGCGGGCGGCGCACACGCACACACCTCCCTGCATGTGATTAAATGGCTCGAAATCTGCTTCTGATTTCCTCGGGGAGGTGACTTTTCCCTTCTTTTCAACCCGGGATTTATTGGAGCCTTTTTACTCCGCGTCCAGGCGGCGGTCGGGGCTCAGTTTCTCCAATTCTCGCTTTTCTTTTCGTTTTTATTTTTTTTTAAGGGTTTTTTTTTGTTGTTTTTTCCTTTCCTCTCCTTTTCGCCTTCCCCTGCCGCCTCCCTCCCGCAGCCGAAGCAGCCGCGGGCGGTACGGTGGAGCGGGCGGGAGCGCGGCCGGCTGCGGGCACGGCGCTGGGACCCGCCCGCACCGCCGGGAGCAGCGCTCCCGCTTTCCACTATTTCGCCTTATTTCGTCCCCCACGCACGATTCCTTGGAAATTTGGTATCATTGCTTTTTTTTCCCCACCACCACCACCCTTTTCTTCACTTTTTTTTCCTCCTTTCTTCGCGCTGCGGCCAGCACTGGGAAGGAGCTGCCCCTGCCCGCCGTCCGCCCCGCCGCGGCCCCGGCTCCTCTCGCCGCCGCTCCCGGACCTGTCGCCCAGACCGGCCCCGCTACCTGCCCGGCCGCGGTAAGCTGCGCTCCCAACTTCCCGGGGCTCCGGGCTCCCGCTCTCCTCCCCACCGCTCCCTCCCTCGTTGCC
This sequence comes from Certhia americana, assembly GCA_018697195.1. Lineage (NCBI taxonomy): Eukaryota > Metazoa > Chordata > Aves > Passeriformes > Certhiidae > Certhia > Certhia americana. Next base: position 15,244,710 of record CM031870.1, read on the forward strand.
TTTTATTCCTCCCTCTCCCCCCGCACTCACCCTCCTTTTATTTCCCTTTCCATCCTTTCACCGCCGAGAACGGGACCTCCCCGCAGTGGGGCCACCCGCCCGCCCGCCGCCGAGCCCCGCTGCCGTCCCCGGGTAGCTCCGGCCGCCGCCGCTCCGCACTCCGGCCCGGCCCGGCCCGGCTCGGCTCGGCTCGGCTCGCTGCCGCCGCCCCGCAGAGCCGGTTCGGGGGCTCTGGGCGCTGTGCGGAGCCCCGCAGTGCCGCAGCCCGGCGGAGCCCCGGCCCGGCACGGCCCGGCACGGTGCGGGCAGCGGCGGGAGCCGTGCCAGGCCGAGCCCGCAGTGCCAGCCCCGGCTGACCGGGCACGAGGCATGCACGTGGTCCCCTGCCCGTCGCTCCCATCTCAGGCCCCTGTCCGCCTGTCCTGTGAGCGCTCCCCAGGCACAAAGCCACCTGGGCGGGTGGCATCGCCCTTGTCACACCCCAGGCTGGGTCCGTCGCCGGTCCCTGCCCAGCGCGGCTGCCCCGGGAGATTCCGCTGCGGAGCGGCTCAGAGGGGCTGTTCCCATGGGACACGGCTCCCGTGGGACCTGCTCTGCTCCACTGCAGCTCTGGAGCCCGGCTGGGCGAGACCCCCGGCCGCCTGAGCACCCGGCCCTTGTGCCTCAGCTGGGCTGAGCGCTCTGGGCAGCGAGCGAGAGGGCGGGCGGCTGCACGGGAAGAAGGGAAGCCGGGCTGCGTTTGGTGGGTTTGCTTTTGCTTTCCTCTCTTGGAACTGCTGAAACCTCATTTCCTCAAAACGCTGTCCTGCCCACAGCTTCCCTGGCCCACTGGGGCGTGGGTGGGTGGAAATGCCTTTCTGGGGATGAGGACTAACTGGTGTGATGGGGACGCGGTGCTCTGCAGGCTGCTGCACCGCCAAGCAGGGTGGGTGAGGAAGGCCCCGTGGGCAGGAGCTCGAGCTCCTCTGGCAGCACAGTGGTTCTCCTGGCTTGATGCTCATCTAGGCAGCACTTGGGCATGGATACTCCTCTCTCAAGGAGCTCATTCCATGAATGTATGGGATCTGAGCATCCCCACCTCCATCCGTGCCATTTGTGTTGGACCAGCGGAGACAATACTGAGTGCAGACCTGGATGTGCACGCCCTGCGTGGCTGGAAATGCCACAGATCCTTCTTCCCCGGCCAAGTTTGCTGTTGGCTGTCTCTCATTGCCAGGAGAGGCTAGAGCTCTCCGTGACCAGCAGAGAGGGACGTGGCTTCTGCCGTGTGCTGGATACACCCTCCGAGATGCTTGGATGGATGGAGGGCAACTTTTTTTCTCTTTTTCTGCAATATCCCATTTACAAAACAGAGGGAGCTGCTGTGCTGCTCTGACACCTGTTGGGAGCAGGCTGATGAGGGGACAGAAGAGATCCAGCAGTCCAAAAGCAGGGTGGGCTGCAAGGGTCCCAAGGCCTCTTCCTCTTCTGCCTGCATGGGGAAGGAAGGCAGATCCCTGCAGAGAAGAGGGCAGGTGTAATGCCAGGCTGGGAAGGAGCTGATGTGTGTCTGCAGGCTGTGGAAGAGAGAAGCCTGGCCTAGGGATGCAGCTGAGTGCAAGATGCTCACCAGAAATGCAAGCTGCTAGGCGTCAAGGCTGAGAAGCATTTCCGCTGCTCTCTGAGCACCAGAACAATAGTGTCTTCAGTCTGGGTTGGGCAGAATGGAGTTCCCACCTTGGCTGGCTGCTGACAGAGCTGTGACTCCCGAGAGGGGGTGTCCCCAGCCCTGTAGAAGAAGGTGAGCATCAGTGCACGCCTTGGGAGTGTGCTGAGATTTCTTCAGCAGGAAAGCAGCCCACCATGCCAAGGGTGTTGAGGCAGCACCTCTGCCTCCTGTTCCCCCACCCTGGTTAGGCAGGCCCTACTCCATAAGGAAGCAATTATTTTGTGCCCCTTGGAGCCCCTCCCTGAGCCTGCGCAGGACACTCGCGCTCCGTATGGAAACGCGACAGATTTTCCATATTCCGCTTTGCCCCGTGATGTTTAAAAACGTACGTGACAGCTTCTTCCTAATGCTGCAGGCTTGGCTGGCACTCAAGCAATAACAGACTGTGGGACACCAGGGGCATGAAATATCGTACCAATAGCCAGAGAGGGGGTAAAAAAATGAGATGTCAAAGTGCAGTGTGTTTCCAGCCCGTTGTTGTGAGCCATCCTCTGCCCGATGTGAGAGATCTTTCAAAGCCGGCCAAATGTTGTCATTTCTGAATACCATTTTAAATATTCATCCAGACTATTTTCAACATCTGTGCCCGGCATGTTGTAAAAATGCAATGAGGGATGTTATGGAAACCAGATCGCTTTATTCTCATATGGAGTGGAAAGGGGTGGAAGCAATGAGGACTTCTGGGCTGGAACTCTGAGTCCCTTGCATCCACTGGGAGTAGTGGGAGGAAAACCCTGTGCACCTTGAGGGATGCTGCTGAAACCACTCAGTAGAGCCAAGCACTGTGATAGGAATGTGCAGAGGGATTTGGGAGACTGTGGTGGGTTAGAGTTGGGTAAAACAACTAACTGGTCAAGGTGTAGTAGACATGAATAAATGGGATAGAAAAAAAATTCATAGAACACCCTGAGCTGGAAGGGACCCGCAAGGACCATCGAGTCCAAATGCATCCAGGCACTGCTTGCTTGTCCTGCAAGGTGAACGGCTCCAAATGTGTCCTTGAGTTGCTGTTGCATTGGGAAATTTAGGAGCAGATCTCCAGCTTACAAGAGCGTTGCAGCACAGTGGATTCAGGACTTCATCATCTGGGTGATGCTGTGCTGAAGTCCCCTGTGCCCAGAGTAGGAGCACCCCTGCCCAGGGCCAGTGGTGAGCAGAGAGGGCCTGGGGGACCCAGCAGGACACCCATGCTGGGTGTTGGTCCCTGCTTCCTGTGGTCAGCACAGCTCATGAGTTACTGCTGAGCAGGCACGTGTCTGAGCATCCTGCATTTGACAACTCCACGTAGTTGAGTGGCCTGGGGACTGTTTGTTTTGGTGGATTTCTTTTTTCTTTCTTTTTTTTTTTTTTTCTGGTTGTTTTTGATAACCTTGGCAATCTGGGCTCCGTGAGGCTGCCTTTTGTAACATCGGGCTGCAACTAATTCAAGCCAGGCCAGTTGCTGGCCACAGGTATGCCAGGGAAGATTTGAATGGAGCTGCTTACGTCTTGGTTTGGCCCGATGTGAATGGAGTGACTCGGGGCTGATGCCGAAGCGCTGAGGTCAGACCCTGGCCCATCCTTTCCTGCGCTCAGGGTAATTCGTACGCGTCTCCTGGCACCACCAGGGATCTCGTGGCTTGTGTAACCCTGGCTCCAGCCTGCCAGGAGTGCCTGGCAATATCCATCACCTGCAGTGCCTGTGGCAGGAAGGTGCTGCTGTGTAACTGCCCTCCTGAGCCCTGCGTGGCTGAGAGCCCGAGGGGCTGCATAGAGTGGAGCCCTGAGCACTCAGAAGCTTCTGATACTTCAATATCAGGAGAGAAGAGCCTGTAAAGGGAAGCCAGGCATCTTTGTGCCATTAGCCGTGTCCCAAGTGGGCACCAGTTGCTCCATTAGCAATTAGCACTCCCAGCTACGCTGCATCCCTCCAGCCTCTCCCAGCACACCCTCCCTCTGGAAAGCTGAGCTGGACCAGTACCTTGACTCCATGGAGTTTTTCCTTTCACTTTAAATATGTCTCAGTTGTGTTTTTATATCCCAGAAACACATGGAATGGTTTATCCACGGCCAGAGCAGCGTTTGGGCCAGATTCTGTTTGTTGGGTGGAGGAATTATGCTTCCCTGAGCTGGCATTGGCATGGTGGGAGAGGGACCTGGGTATCCAGGGACCTGGCAGCCCCTCAGGATGGATCTTGTTCACGGGCTGGGGCAGAGCTGCAGCACGTGTGGCAAGGCAGTGCAGATGGCCTCATTACAAAGGGAGAAATGTGCAGGTCGTAGTAGCAGACACGCCCTGGTTAAGGGACACCCTCTGCTCATCTGTGCCTGGTTTCAGCTTCTCTGAGCACATCATTGCTCTTCTGCCTTGGGTCCTGTCCCATCCTCCCAGTGACTTCCTCCTCACAGGGCACCTGAGGTGCTGGTGGGCCTTACTGGGGATGACACAATTCAGGACAGAGCAGTCTTAGTCCTGGGACCCCCTCAAGTACTCAGAACCTTTGGTCCTTGCCCAGGAATCTCTGTCTCCTGCTCCGTGGCTTTTGCTGTGTGTATTTGTGCCCCGTGCAGGTGGGTGGCTCCATCCCTGCCCCACACTGGCACTCAGGACCTTATCTCTGAGCAGCACCTCACGGGGACCAGTCATTCCCATCTCAACCAGTTCCAAGTAAGGCCACGTCCTTTCCTCAGGTGATGCAAATCTCCCCCACACTGTGCTGTCTTGGAGGAGAAATGCAGTCAGCTGCAGCATGGCAGCAGCATTGGTACAGGGGCATCAACCTTGGGGAGCAGCACAGGTCCCTGGCAGGAGTGCAGCACCATTCCCCTGTCATTCCTTGGGGTTCTCCCATCCCCTTCCAGGGCAGTGCTGGCTGCTCAGCTTTAGCCATCACCTGCCCTCTAAGCCCACATTTTTTCCAACAGCAGCACCACTCGTGCCTTCCCCTCTACTTTAATTAGAGAAGGTTGCTCCTGTGCTGCAGAGGCCTTGGGATCAAATCTGGTTAATAACCTGCTTCCCTCCCTGCCTTCTGTTGTTCCACCTAATCCTGTAATTACTTCAGCAGAGTTGCTGTTGCCTCGCTCTGCCAGGTGCTGATCCTGGGCCTGCTGCAGGCACCAGCATCCACGTGGTGGGAGCTCTGCTCTCCTTGCCCTGCCTCACCTACTGCATTTGCCTCATCCATTCTATTTTGGGGACCAAGCACCTACCCTACGGCTCAGCATCGGCAGACCTGGAGTTCTAGGCACACATCTGCACCCAGCATCACCCTCAGCAGCGCTGCCTCCTGGAAAGAGGATGGAAAAGGAGCCCACAGTGGGCTGGAGCATCGCCCTGACAAGTCCCACACAAAGCAGGGAAACACTGCTGGTCGCTCAGGAAAGCGTGTGGTTGTAGAGAGAAGGGGTGTGGAGGTGTTGGATGTGGAAGCTAGTTTTGGGGGGTTTTTTTTAAAGCACTTCTGAAGCGCTCCGGCAGCATGACTTCCTTCCAAGCCGCACGGCTGTTAGCATTCCCGGAGTGGAGGAGTGAGGAAATCGCCCACCTCAAAAATGCAGCCGCTTCTGGGGAGGAGCTGGGAGGGCGGCCGCTTCCTCGGGAAGGGTGAGCCCTGCCGCCGCATTCCCCCGGGCCACGGCTGCTGCTGGTGGCAGGGGGCTGGCAGCCACCCGAGAGCCTCGCTGGGGACAGCGCTGTCCCTGGAAAAGGGGCTCCATCGCTCGTGTCTCTCCTCATGCCTGATCCAGGAACGTGCTGGGCTGGATTCGGCACCCAGGGGTGATCCCAATTCTCTCTGCTTAGTCAGCAGCGTCTCCATTTGATCTGAACCGGGGGCAGCAGCAAAGATGGGCAGGGGAAGGCGGGGGTGAGGGGTGCAGATGGGGACCAGGGAGAGAAATACCCACTCCCAGGCCTCTCTGGCAGCTTGCCGGCAGTCCCAGGGTCATGCTGAATATGCATAAAAGGGAGCAGATTGCAGCTTGCCCTCCTCTCCAATACGGAGGTGAGGCCCATGGAGACCACTGGCCCCAGCTCCCTTTCAGTGGGATAATGGGGCGAGCTGAGCAGGGAGCGTGCGTCCCTGTGTGTGGTCCTGTGGCTGATAATGATTTTCACTCATGCCCTGCCTCGGCAGCGCTGGTGGCTCTAGGGTGGCTGCTCCCGGGCAGCAGAGCCACCAAACTTTGGCACTGAACCTCAGGGACTCGTGACCAGCAAGGTGCAGAGCAGCAGGAGGAACAGAGCTTCCCACTGGGGCAGGGAGGATGAGCAGGGGATGCTCATGGCCCCGTCCGTGTCTAAACTAGTGGTAAGCTGGTCCTGGGTCCCAGACCCTCTGCTCCAGTGCTCATAACATCTTCACCTGTGGCCTCTCCCCTGGCTACCAGAGATGCTGTCGCTTTCCCCTGGTCAAGGGTTCCCCCACACCTTTCCAGACAGGAAATGAAAAGGTCTGTGCTTGAGCATGTCCCTGCTGCTGTCACCTTGCCATAGCGGAGGAGGGGTGGAGGAGACTCTTTGCTGGCAGGGTTTAGTGGGTGCCTTGTTCCATTCATCCTGATTCTCCCTGGAGTGGAGCAACTGCTGAGGACCCCTGGGGGTTTCTCCTCTCTCCTGCTGGAGCAGAGGTTTCCCCACAGGGCTGTCTCTGTGCTAGTGCTACCCTGTGGGTGGTGGTGGGATGGGAGGTGCTGTGTGCCCTCTGTGGGCTGTGTGGTTGGAGGGGGACAGTGGGCTGGCAGCACCACGGGGCTAAGGGTGCTGTGCTGCCTCCTGCAAGCACGGCCAGGTCCTGCTGGGCCTTGAGGAGAGGTCCATCAGCACCTTGCAGCCCCTCTGTTGGGTGATCAGACAGGAGCAGGGCTGTGCCAGTGGGCTGGCAGGGGCTCGTGCCCACTGTGCTCTGCCCAGCACCAGGCAGGGGCTGGGGGTCGCCCTGTTGGGATCCTGTTGGGGGATTAACCAGCCACAGCCTTTGCTCAGCAAGAAAATGCAGGGGTCTGGCAGCAGCCAGAGCATCTCCTGCTCAGGAGGCAGCTGCCTGCAGTGGCACCCAATGGGGCTGCCTGCAGTGAGGGATGCTCTTCACTGCCTGCTGCTCATGGCACAGCACCTCCTCTGCTGTGGTAACTGCTACACCCCTGCAGTCTCTAATCTTGCAGCCACACTCCTCAAGTAGTGGGTTCTCAATGCTCTGGGCACTCCAGGGGCAGAACTCTTTGTCTTGCTGGCAGCCAAGTCACCAAGCCACGGGCTGACATGTCCTCAGAAGGCTCTGCAGCATTGTGGTAAAGCTGGAACTGTGCTGCTGGGGCACGCAGGGACCACCAAGGGAGCTGCCAATTTTTCACATCTCTTTTTCCATCAGCAGAAGATTAAGCAGTGAGGAAACAGCACGGAAGTGGCAGGGGCAGGTTTTGCCTCGGGGTAGATGTCCCAGGATGGGCTGAGACCCCGGGCCCTGTTGCTGCCTTGGTAGACCGCTGTGGTTGCTGGGCTGACCGTGGCTGGGCAGGGAGGAGCTTCCCCTCATTAGTGGTTTGGCAGCCTGGAGAGGCACTTTTCTTCCACACTCATGGCTCCTTTTCCTTGTTATTCCATTGCAAAATGGAATAACAAACCGAAAGTAAAGGTCCCAGGTCACTGGAATGGGCTGTTCCTTGGAGCCTCCTTTGGCCAGAGTGCTGGCCAGGCAGGGGTGGCACTGGGGCTGGAGGTGGGGGCTGCAGCTGGGAATACTGGGCTGGGTTACAGAGCTTCATTCCTCAGACAGAAACGCAAGTCATACTGTAAAGATTCACCAGTGGGAGAGGGGACGATCAGGGGATCCCCTCCTCCTGCCTGGTCATGGCATTGGGCTGGTTGAGGCTGGACAGCTTGGCTTTGGCTCAGCACAAGCCATGGGATGGCAGGGCTGGTGTCACCCAGGGGGCTCAGGGGTCTGCCGTGGCACGAATGGGCCATGGCCAATCTGCATTGTGTGGGAGGTCCTTCGTGCAGCCAGCGCCAGCAGGAGGGAATGTGACCTCCAGACCTCTTCCACTCCTCATGCCAATAACTCAGGAGATGGGCCACATCCCCTGGGAGACACTAAGCTCCCTGGCCCTGTGCTGCAGCTGCTGGGAGAGGAGCCCAGCCAGGTCCTGCCTTTGGTCCTGGCCTCTCCCCCAGTCAACAAACACACCAGACCCAGACCTGGATTTCTTGGGGCTGAGGCCAGAATAACTTCCTTTGCTGCTGGGTAGCATGGCAGAGGAATTTGGAGGAGATCCAGCCCCTGGCTTGGAGAAGTCGCTGTGCCCACAGCCAGCAAAGAAGGTTGTGGTGTCTTCAGGAGCTCCAGGTCTTCATCCCAATGAGCTCCTGCCTCTTGCTCAGTGTTTTTGCTGCTGTTTGTTTCAAGGTGGATTTGCTGCTGACTGTTTCTCCTGCTCTCTCAGGAGCTATTTTGTGCCACGGGTGGATAACTTGGGGTTTGCCGCTCCTGTAGCAGCTGAAAGATCTCCCCTAACTCTTCCCCACCACCAGCTCTTGTCAGCCATGCAGCGACAGGGAACCTGAACAGTGTGTGACAGCCAGGGCTGCTGGCAGGCAGGAGCATTCCTGTCACCACGGGGCAGTTTGTAAGAGGCCAGGGAAGGGCTGTACCCTGATTTCAATGTCTTCCATCCAAAGCTCAGGCCCTTTTCTCATGTTTGTGGCATTTCAGTCCTGCTGATGAGCAGTGAGGGATTGGTGTGGATGAGGCAACACGAAGCAGTTGCCTCCCTGCCCTGTTCTCAGGATACTGCATTTGTGGCTCTGGGGTGGGAAGATGGGTACAGGGGATGGACCAGACGTGGGGGACTTTCCCAGCCCTCCCAGCACAGGTGGTGCTGTGGCCGTGACGTTGCTGGTGCCACTCACTCCTGTTGTTGTTCCCTCCAGGGAGGAGCCACTTCCCTCTCCCCAGAAGGATGGAGGTCCTGCAGCTCCTGCGCCTGCTCCTCACCGCTGCCACGCTGGGCCTGTCCCAGACAGTGAACCCCTTTGTGGCCCAGCAGAGCCCCCCAGACCCTTGCTACGATGAGAGCGGTGCTCCTCGGCGCTGCATCCCTGAATTTGTCAACGCTGCCTTTGGGAAGGAGGTCCAGGCCTCCAGCACATGCGGGAAGCCCCCGACACGGCACTGCAACGCCTCAGACCCGCGCCGTGCCCACCCACCCTCCTACCTGACTGACCTCAACACCGCCTCCAACATGACCTGCTGGCGCTCGGAAACCCTGCACCACTCACCCCAGAACGTCACCCTCACCCTCTCCCTTGGCAAGAAGTTTGAGGTGGTCTACGTCAGCCTCCAGTTTTGCTCACCCCGGCCCGAGTCCACCGCCATCCTCAAGTCCATGGACTATGGCAAGACCTGGGTGCCCTACCAGTACTACTCCTCACAGTGCCGCAAGATCTACGGCAAGCCCAGCAAAGCCACGGTCACCAAGCAGAACGAGCAGGAGGCCCTGTGCACCGACGGCCTCACCGACCTCTACCCGCTCACCGGGGGGCTCATCGCCTTCAGCACCCTCGACGGGCGACCCTCGGCCCAGGACTTCGACAGCAGCCCCGTGCTCCAGGACTGGGTGACGGCCACCGACATCCGCGTGGTCTTCAGCCGCCCGCACCTCTTCCGTGAGCTGGGCGGCCGGGACGGCGGTGAGGAGGAGGTGGGGGGCACGGGTTCCATCCCTTACTACTACGCTGTGGGGGAGCTGCAGGTCGGCGGGCGCTGCAAATGCAACGGGCACGCGGCGCGCTGCGTGAAGGACAAGGAGCAGAAGCTGGTGTGCGACTGCAAGCACAACACTGAGGGGCCCGAGTGTGACCGCTGCAAACCCTTCCACTACGACCGGCCCTGGCAGCGGGCCAGCGCTCGTGAGGCCAACGAGTGTCTGGGTAAGGCATTTTCTATCTTCGGGGGCTGAAATGCTGAAATCGGGGTCATCAGGGTGGGAGGTGATGGGCGCTGAGGCAAAGCGATGGGGTGTGCTTGTACAGGGATGACGGGGAGCATCCACTGTGCTGGAGGATTGTGAAAGGCTCAACCATCTACCCCGTCACTGCTGCAGGTGCTCCTCTAAGAGATGCAGTGGTTTCACCATGAGCCAAAGCACTCAAACCCACCCAAAAATCGCTGGTGTCTTCCAGCCAGTCAGCAGTGTGGGACACCCATCTGGGATTGTTTCCCTTGGGCAGCAAACCAGCTGCTTGTGGGCTGGAGGGGCAATCACAGCAGCTCCCTGTCAGATGTGCCTGGGGACAGGGAGCAGGCAGAAAAAGCTGGCAGAGGTTGAGGAGGTTCCCAATTCAAAATTTCATCCTTTGTGTTCAGTCTGCGTGGTGGTTTCAGCTTGTCTGTCCTTGCAAAGTTTTCCTTTATATATTGTTAAAAATATTGTCACCGAAATGAAATGTTTCCAAAACATCAAGCTGGCATTGCCTGTCCTGCTCGTGAATTGTTATGGGATTTTGGTGGAGACTGGAGACCTTTGCTGTTTGTCCTGGTTTGGGATGGGGACTGGAGGATGCCAGAGCCCTGTGAAGGTCTGGGAGAGGGAGGAACAAGCCTTTCGTTCCTCCTGGACAGGAGCCCAGGTCTCAGGGGGTGGTGGGAGGATGGAGACAAGGGAAAGCTGTACCATTAATCAGCCTCTGAAAGGCTCAGTGGATGTGCCAGAGGTCAGAAGGACTTGTTAGTATTTGTGATCGATGTCTTGTTGAGAACCCAGCTGTCTGCTTCAATATATACATGTTACAGCAGATTTCTTCTAAGAATGGCTAAAAAGGCAATGGATTCAAAGCAAGTGCTGGAGCTGATGCTTTAAGCCACCTCATGCCCTGTGGGAATGTGTCAGCCCTTGTGTTTTTTTCCACTTGTTTCAGAAAGATGAGTTTTGGAGCTCAGGAAAAAACCTCTGCTTTGTCCCCTCCCAGGGCTGCTGCAGGTCAGGCAGGGGAGGCCTCCAGCAGGTGTGTGAGCCCAAGGAAACCCCCAGGACACCAGGAGGACCTGACCCCAGTGTCTGCCCCCTTGTGCCCCCCACTCTGCACCTGCCTCCCCACCACATCCTCCTGAAAAGCAGCGCCGCAGCTATGGAGGCGGCTCTGCTGGCACAAAAGGGGTTAAACCAGAGGAGGCTCATTTTTGAGCAGCATCTGCAGGTTTTCTGTCCATCTCGTTCAGGGCGGGGTGAGGGTCCCTTGCTCTGAGCATCCTGCCCCCAGCTGCGTCACCCTTTTGGCAGATGGAGCTGAAAAGATAAACGGGGGAGGGAAGCGGAGGCGGGGCCGCAGCGCCATCCCTGCGAGCCCCCCCCGACAGCCCCGCACACAAAGACCCTTCCCCGAGCTGCGTGTGAAAGTAGTTTTTTCCTGTTGATTCGCTCCCCTTCTTTCTCCCTTTCCCCTCTCGGGCTTTGTGCCCTCTCTGAAGGGACCTGAAAGAGCTTCTCCATCACCCGCCTTCGAAGGGCTTAGCGGCTGAAAGCTGGATTAGCTCCCCGAGCCTTCCCCTCTGTGCCTTTCAACAATGACATCTCCCCAGCCAGCACGAACAGACGCAGCAATTAGCACCAATTAAAAGGAGAGGCTGCCCGGGAAGTTCCCTTCGCTCAGCCTGGGGGCTGCGGGGTTTCGGACTCTCCTGTGGTCAGACAGCGGTGATGCTGCCCGCGGGGGTGGATGTCAGGCGTGGCTGGGGAGTGGGGAGGAAGAGGAGGAGAGTGGGTGGATGCAGGAGCTTGGCAGTTCAGCGACAGCCCCGGGGCAGGGTGGGGGATCGCAGAGCCCTGCAAGGGGGTGGGAATGGATCCGAGGGGCTGGTACAGCTTCAGGTGATGTTGGGATGTGTCAGCTCCTGGCTCTGTGCTCCCCTGCACTCTGCATGGGGGTCTCTGCCTGCTTCAGCACGGGGACAAACCGATGTCCTTCCAGCACGGCACGATGCTGGGACATCCACCCGTGCAGCTGGAGGTGAGGACAAACATTCGTCTTTCCACCGGAATGTTTGCCTCTGGGAAATGCACAGGTGAAACAGGCCGGTACTACCTGAGGTCTGAGCGTTGGCACAGGGCACAACCCTGCCACACCTGCCGCAGGGTGACGGTGGCGTTCCTGGGGACATCGCCGAGTGTCGAGGGGGTCAGCATCAGTTCGGCAAGCAGGGAGGATGGGGCTGTCGCAGCCAGGACAGTGACAGTGGATTTGCCAAGCTGCTGGCTTGGCCAGAGGGCTCGGTGCCAGCTTTGTGCCGCAGAGCACAGGGTCCCGTGCCCTCTGGATAGGGACAATCGGCTCACAGGGAGGCTCTCCGGGCACACCACAGGGGCTGCAAATCCCGCGGGGCGTGGGATGCTCTGCTGTGTCCGCAGCAGGGAAAAGGGCCGTGTCCCCTCTTGTATGTCCCCCCCAGCTTTCAGCCTGGGCCAGGCCGTGTGAAGAACAGCTCAGTTTGGCAGCTGCAGGTCAGCAGCACCCTTACCACCTCCACCAGCCCAAAGGCCCCAGGTGGGGACAGCACTTGGAGCCCAGCATCCCCTCGAGGTGCAGGAGGGTTACAGGAGGGGGGAGAGCAGGTTGCCAGGAGCTTGGGAGAGTTCTGGTATTGCTCCCAGCAGAGGAGAGGGGCTGGCATCAGCAGGATTGCCGCAATCCTGGGGACCCCCCATCTTTACCTGACACCTCCTGCCCGCCACTGCTGCCTGTCCCAGCCTGCGCCCACGAACTGCTGGGGGCGGCCCGGCCCCCAAACACCGGCCCGGGGAGGGAGGGGAAGCGGATTAGCACGAGGCAGCCACTGGAAGTAATTGATGCACTCGCTGGTGATGCGGGAGCCCTTGTTCCCTTTGTGGCCGCCGCGGCAGGAGCACTCTGCGGAGCACCGGGACAATGCGCGGAGCTCGCTTTGATCCGGGGCTCGGCCGGGAAGGGGCGGCGCTCTCCCGGGAAAACCTCGCATGCTGCTCGGCGGGGATGTGGTCATCCAGCCGGGATGTCGGTGCCTGAAAACGCCAATTCCCCGGAGCGCTGGTGGGATTTGGAGGATCACATGTAATTCCCTTGTGCCCTGTGCCCCTTCCTGTACGGCTTTCCCTTCCCTTGGGAGTTCCCCTGGCAGGGTTCTCTGCACCTGCTCCCCAGTAGACGTGGTGGAAACCAGCGAGTTCCCAGCAGCTCCAGCCGTGGTCCTTTCCTGCGGAGAGTAGGGGGAAGGCGATGGCTCTGGGGGGTGGCCAAGCGGACAGCATGCCTCCCCCCAGCCCCTCCTGGGTACCCCCCAGCCCCCCCTGGGTACCCCCCAGCCCCTCTCAGTACCCCCCAGCACCACCGGGTACCCTCCAGCCCCACCTGGGCAACCCCCAGCCCCTCCTGGGTATCCCCCCAGGCCCTCTTGGTACCCCCCAGCCCCTCCTAGGCACCCTCCCAGCTCCTCCTGGGTACCCCATAGCCCCCCTCTGGCACCCCCCAGCCCCTCCTGGGTACCCTCCAGCCCCCCTTGGGCACTCCCCAGCCCCACCTGGGCACTCCCCCCCATACTGGGCACCCCCCAGCCCCTCCTGGGTCCCCCCCGGGTACCCCCCAGCTCCCCCGGGTAGTCCCCAGCCCCGAGTGCAGTTTCGCAGCGTAGCTGGAGCACAGGGGAAGGCAGAGGGCATTCACACCCCTCTGACCATCCTGAGCCGGCTCCTCAGCCTGGCAGCCCCTCGGGGTGGATTCTCTCCTGCTTCTCCTCCTCCTTCCTGGCAGCGGCAGAGCGAGCCCTTCTCTCCTTCCCCAGTACGGGGGGACAGCGGGGACGAAAGGCAGGGGCTGTTCCGACCCCGGCTAACGTGGAACCTCGGTTCCACAGCTCATCCTGCCCTGTGTCCCAGCCGGGGTCTCCTCCAGCCAAAGGAGGGGCGTAGCTCAAATCTGCTGCGGGTTGGCAGCAGCAGCCCGTCTAGGGTTTCGCTGATCCGGCTGCCTTCCCTAATTATTCCCAGGGAATTTGTAGGGGCGGTGAGCCTCGCTCCTGCCCTGCGGGCTCGGCCGCCGGCCCCACGCGTGGCTCGGTGCATAGCACTGCCTGCCCCGTGCCAGGGTCTCCATCCCAAAGCCCCTCGTGCTGTCATCCCGTGCTCCTGCATCTGCAGCAGCCTGCAGGACAAGAGGGTTTGGGGTGGCCAGGGCCTGGGGAGGGGTTTAAACACCATCAAAAGGGAGACAAAAGATTGCTCCATTGCAAGGTGTCAACGTTTAATTAGTGTATTATTGCAAATTATTAGATCTTGTGATTGTTTAACTGATCATATGATTGTTTAATTGGGCATACTGTACAAGGGCGGAAGCGAGCTACCAGGTAATTAGCCCCAAACTGTGCAATTAAATTCTTATTAATACACCAAACAGCAGGGAACATTCAAGCCTTTAATTAGTGATTAACGGGAGACAGACAGAGCTTACAACTGCCTCAGTACTGAGGAACAGTGAGAGTATTTAGCTGGGTGAGAGGGGGACCTGTCTGCCCCGATTAGCTCCGGATGGCTGCGCCAGGGGGTGAGGGGATTGCCATGCGTGCTGGTGTGGCCCTGTCCCTCAGTGGGGACAGCCACGCAACCCGGGGTGGCCAAGCCCAGCCAGGTGCCCCTGTTGGCTCTGGAATCCTGGCCTCGCTTTGCTGACACTGGCTCAGAGCAGGCACCACTGCCTGAAGGAGAGGGGATGATCCAGGGGAGGGAGATTTGTCCCCCAATACCTGATCCTGGGAGGATCAGAGGGTGTGCAGTGTGTCCCAAGGGAAAAGTGGCCCTGGGGTGGATCAGGACGTGCCAGGGTCAGTGGTGCCAGGAAAAGCCCTGCCAGTTACTCCCTCACCAATTAAACTGGAGGCAGAGAGGGACCTGCGCCGAGGGCAGCCAATCATTTACCCAACAGTTCTCCTCCACTGCCCATCACCTTCCCTCCAGGCTGCCAGCCCCTCTCCTTCCCCTGACGATGCTGGGGATGTTCCAAGGGGGTCACAGAACTGCCTTTTGGGATGACCCCACTTGCCTGTCAGTGCTGCAAGGGGAAAACAAGGCCACTCTCCTGCCAGAAATTGCTCCTTTGCCACAGTTCTGTAGCAAAAATCACCTTGTCTTGTCTCTGTCCTGTTATCTGGAGAGTGCAAGAGAACCCTGGCTGTGAGGATACTCCACAGTATCCTGTCTCTTCCAGCCCTGGCAAAGCCCATTTGAATGTCAACATCACCAGTTTAACAACATCCTGTGCTACCTGGGGCCTTGGTCACTATTTGCTGATTTTCCTCCCACACACCACAACCCAGAATTTGCCTCAAAAATCCCCGTTTTCCACTGCCACCAGGAAAAAAGAAAATAGCTCCAAAGGAGCAAGCCCCCAAACGTACCTACGGCCACACCGGATGTTATTTTGATGCCTGCCATGTGATTTCTCACTAATCTCATAACTCAGGGGATCTCTGGGGCAGCCGAGGTTTGAGTGTGCTGGCACTAACCTTCTGCTCAGCTCAAGCCTCCCCAAAGAAATGCCTTTTTTACGGGTGGGGGCTTGCTCTCTGTGCCCGCAGTGTGCCCATGGCTGGGGCACGTTTGATCTGTGCGGGGCCAAGCTCCCACCGGCCCCGCTGGCTGCAGGGAGGCGACTTCACACAGGCCAGGCCTAGGCTGTTAAACCCAGCCCGACACGTTAATGAATTTCACAGCACGCCTGGAAAAGCTCTCACCCAACATCAATTTACCAGCACGGGGAGGGGGCCGGAGCGGGGTGCCGCGTTTTGCCGAAGGAAATCTTGTTCCCATTATCTTTTTGCAGGAGTGTTAAGCTGGAGTGGGCAGTGCTTTGCCTTTTTATCTCGCACACACGTGGGATCAGCCAGGAGGGCCGTGTGCTTCCCGGGGCTCATTTGTGTGTGCACATATGTGAGGGCGTGCAGATGTTTCTGTGCACATCTGGGCACATGGGGGGTGCTTTGGTGCGTGTCTGTGTCACATCACACCAGGGTGTGAGCACACAGGGGCTGCTCTGCGGGTTTCTCTGTGCCCGTGTGGCTCATGCACACGAGACAGAGCCGTAAACACGAAGAGCTGGGAGCTGGGTTGCAGGGGAGGGCTGTGACCCAGCCTGGCATGAGGTGGGTGGTCCTGCTGGGAGGCTGGGTGGGCTCTGTCACCTGAGCCAGCTGCCAGGGAAGGGGCAGGTGGGGACAGTGGGGCTGCAAGTGCCCTACTGGCACTGCCAGATCCCCCAGCTGCAGCCCTCCACCCCACACTTGCTTGCCTGCAGCGAGTGGTGCCAGTTCCTACATGTGGCCTTTTTCCTCTGAACTGACCTCGTAGCACCAACACATTGGGATGACCTGTGCTGTGTCCATCCCAATCCCAGAATAACCTGCAGTGGGGGGAGACCAGGGCAGCTCCAGCCCTCCCAGAGAGTCCCAAGTTCCCCCTTCAGCCCTCATCCTCTCCCCTTCCCCTGCAGCCTGCAACTGCAACCTGCATGCGCGGCGCTGCCGCTTCAACATGGAGCTGTTCAAGCTGTCGGGGCGCAAGAGCGGCGGTGTGTGCCTCAACTGCCGGCACAACACGGCAGGCAGGCACTGCCACTACTGCAAGGAGGGCTTCTACCGTGACCTCAGCAAGGCCATCACCGACCGCAAGGCCTGCAAAGGTAAGCCGGGGCAGGTGAGTGGTGGGATGTCCCTTGGGCTCCTCTCTCTCCCTCTCCATCCTTTGGGTGTCCTTCAGTTTGGCAGCTGCAGGTCAGCAGCACCCTGATCACCTCCACCAGCCCAAGGGCTCCAGGTGGGGACAGCACTTGGAGCCCAGCATCCCCTCGAGGTGCAGGAGGGTTACGGGAGGGGGGAGAGCAGGTTGCCAGGAGCCTGGGAGAGTTCTGGGACATTTGCAGTTGATCAGTGTTCACAGAGTTCTGGGACATGTGCAATTGCCATCTCCTTTGGTCAGTGTCTGGAGAGTTCTGGTGCATTTGCAATTCCCATCTCCACTGGTCAGTGTTCACAGAGTTCTGGTACATCTGCAGTTGCCATCTCCATTGGTCAGTGTTTGCAGAGATGCTGGGGAGGTGCTGAAGCAGGTGTGACTGAATGTGCTAGAAACGTGTCTCTGATGTGGATGTTCTCTGGGAATCAGACGTGCTTGGAGCATGGGTTCCCTGCTCTGGAGGGTTGGGCGTGCTGGTGGAAGTCTCATCTCCCAGGTGGGCTGTGGGGCTGGACCCTACATTGTGTTTTTCAGCTGTGGGACGGCTCCTGGGATCTGTTTTGGGGGAGATTCTCCTGAGGCCTGTTTTGGGGGAGATGCTGAGCCCCACAGCTCCTGGGAGCTGGCCAGGAGCCACACTGGCTCCAAGCCATCAAATTGCAACTTGACCTCTCAAGGTCCCTAGCCTGTGCCAAACATCATGGGACCTGTAGCTCTCCTCTCCCCCCTCCTAACTCCTGGCCAAGCCTGACTGGTTCCTCTTCCCTCTCCCTGCTCAGCCTGTCTGTAGAGCCTTTTCAAAACAATAGTTCCACCAAAGAATTTGAGATAAGAAAACACCCTGCCCGTCCCCAAGGACTGTTGAGATCCAGACTGGAACATCAGATGGGCAGGAAGTCAGCTGTGACTGTTTGGAGGCTGAGAATTCATCCCTGATCACCGTTTTTCTGTCTTTGAATGTGAGTCCCTCCTGGAAGGGACCACAGTATCCCTCTCAGATCTCTCTCCCATGCCTTTTGTAGCTGCACGAGCACTGGGTCCCTTCACTGCTGCAAGAACACGATGCTCCTGTGTTTATGTAGGACCTACAGGAGTCACTGGGGCTGTTTTGGACACAAACTGAAGGATTTGACTTTTGGGGCTCCCCTGTCAGGTTCATTAATGCTGCTGGAGGTCTGGCTCATTCAGGTTGGGATATAATAAAGGAAATCCCTGCATTGCCTGTGCTGTGCCAGTGGCCTCTCCTCAGCCTTGCTCCTGCCAGGAATGCTTGAGAGGATGGAGCAAAGGGAGAAGCTTCCCATATTTGCCGTGCCACAGCAGGAGCAGGGCTGGGTAGGCATGGGCAGGAGGAGCCCTGCCTGCAGCCAGCTAATTAACAAACTCAGCTAATCATTTCCAACAGCCCAAGCAGCTGATTTTACACATCCCCCTCACAGCCCGTGTTCCCAGGGTCCACCACCATGTGTTTGCACCCCGTGGCTGTGCAGGGCCAGGGGTTGGATTCAGTGATCATATTTGGTCCCTTCCAGCTTGGGATATTCTGTAATTCTGTGATCAACTCCTTCTACTTTTGCTTCCAAACCAATACAGAGCAGAGTGAACGCCCTGCAGGCATTCACCTCCCCAGGGCCCCCAGCACCGCTTCCCAGGGCACTGAGGGGCTCAGTTTCTGCTCCAGATGGGAAAGAGAGCACTTACCAACGAGCAATAACAGAAAAATGCCAAAACCTAATAAAGCAAGCTGAATTTGGCTGGGAGCAGGGAGGATTACTGAATGCAGCAGGGGTTGGTGGGAGCAGGGCTGCTGCAGGTTTCAGTGTTCCCTACCTGGCTGTGGCTCAAGTGCCTCTCCTTGCAGGGCCGAGGATGGGGGAGGCAGAGGAGGCCCGGCTGCTCCCATCTAACTGTGCCCACCATTTGTCAGTGCAAGTCCTGCTCCACTGCCCTCCCGGGGCAGTAATTGTGCAGCATTACAGTGATGGAAAGTGTCTGTGATCCAAGGTGGCTCCTCTGAAGGGGATGGGGAGGGCAAAGCATCCCAGGATGGCCGGGAGTTGTTGGGGAGGGCTGAACACAGATGCTGCAGCGCAGGAGGGATGGCACCAGGAGCAGAGCAGGGCAGTGGGACAGGTGCCCCCTCGCAGACAAATGTGTGTCCCTGTGCCAAGGCACGGGCAGGGCTGTGCCAGCCCGGGCAGGGACGCTGCTCCCAAGGGCTGGCAGGGTGTGCCTGAGCTTTGGAAGTGCTGCAAGGCTCGGCTGAGCCAGATGAGCATGTGCACAGGGCCGACCCCTGCCACGGTGCATATGCTGAGGGGGATCTGGCAGCAAAGGGTCTGGGGAGCCAGTTCCTGCCTCTCCTTCAGGGAATAGAGTCAATAATGAAATCCTCGATGCTTCTGCTTCTTTGGCTGCCCCTCCTTCAGTAAAGCAGAGAGCATTTCCATCCCTCCCTTCTCTAGGGGTGGATCTGCTGGGATTAGGGGCTCCGAGGAGGAGGAATAAGGTCTCAGGTGCTGGCAGTGCAGAGCTGGTGCTCCCAGAGAGAGATAGGGGTCACACAGAGACAAGACAATTTGGACTCTTTTTTTTCCCAAGATGTGCCCCATACCTGCAGCTCAGGAATCTACACTGCTCCAAGAAAAGGCAAGGCAAGGATCCTGGCAGTGGAGGTTTCGCGCAGGCACGAGGCAGGAGGGTGGGGACAGTTTGCTGTGGATTTGTACAAAGGCTTTTGCACCTACCAGGGTGCTGGCCCAGGGCAGAGGCTGAGCATTGCAATGAAGGCAGATGCTCATAGAAATCACAGACTGGTTTGGGTTGGAAGGGACCTTGAAGATCATCTGGTTCCCATCCTCTGCCATGGGCAGGGACCCTTTCCACTAGACCAGGCTGCTCAGTTAATATTCAGGAGGCAAATCACTGACCCAGAGGCCAGGAGCTACTGCATCTTCTTAAAACAGACCCCAGCACGTGTTACTAAACAACCCTTCAGCCGTGGTTTGTCTCTGCTGGGATGCAGCATCCTTGAAATAGGCACAAAAATCCCGGCTGCAGGTTGTGTCTGACCGAGCAGAGCTCTTCCCTCCCACTGCCAGCATCACTGCCGGGTGGAAAAGCTGGGAGGTTGGAAAAGGCAGAGCGACCCACAGGATTAATCCAATGGTGGTAATTGAAAAGTCAAATAAAGGATGGCTGTGCATTAATCCCGGTAATTTAAACAAAGCTGTAAACCGTGAGCCTTCTCCAATGAAAACTGGTGAAGCAGTAGCAGCTAAGCCTCAAGATGCAAAAATACCCTCAATATGAGGTGCAAGACATGCTTTCTGGCAAGCACAGCTTGATGAGTTAAGCTCCAAGCTAGTGACTTAATCCACCATTCAAGCTCCGTGGGCCAGATCCTGGCAGCCAGAGGCAGGAGCAGCGGGGCTCGGTGTGTGGGCAGCAGTGCAGAGCTGCTCCGTGCCCCCAGCCCAGCCTGCTCTGGGGCTGGGATGGGCTTCCTGAGCCAGCCCAGGCTGTTTCTGGGTGAGGAAGGACAGAGGTGCTATGGCTGCAGTGGTGGGATGGGCCGTGCTGCGATGCAGGACCCACCAGGGTCAGCACTCCTCCTTAGGATGCTCTCCCCATGGGAAGGGGAAAGAGCAGTGCATTTTTGTGGGACTGTGGGAAATCCCAGTACGGCAGGGGAAGTGGGCAGAGACTGGTCTGGCAGAGACCAAGCTCACACCCCAGTGACACTGACTTAAGATGAGCAAAGCTGCCTTAATTACTGATCTGGGTAAAACATCCAGAGGCACTGAAATCTGCTTTCCACTGCATGGAGAGGGATCATCTTGGATCAGCTGCATCCTGATTGGGCTGAGATTTATGTCTGTCCATAAACTTTACACTAGGAACAGACCGCTGGGGCCCAAGAAAGGCCCTGTGTTTCCAACAGCCCTGCGTCATGCCAAGACTCCCTTGCTCGCTGCCATTTGTTATCACAGCTGAGCCCCCAAAATATCCCTGTCAAAAAGATGTCCGCTTCCAGGCCTCGCCAAGATCTGATAAGGATGGAGCATCTGGTCCCCATTAGAGGCTGCTCGCTCTGGTTTCTGGCTGTGCAGGAGGGGGGTTCGAGTGCCATGGTGCTCCCACCAGTCCCATCTGGTGAAAATTAGGGAAACGGTAACATCAGGGGGCTGCGGGGGCGGCTGGGGGAGATGTTTTTGTTTTGCTTTGAAATCACGTTCAACTCTTACACTGATGGAAGTCAAGATAACCTCCTCCAGCTCACAGCCAGCCCAGGTCCAGGCAAGTAGATGGGAAGGTCCTCTCCTGGACAAGCATCTCCTTCCCACATCCCTCCACGTAGACAATCCTCAGTGGGCCCATTGTCCAGTGGGACGTGATGGAGCATTCTTCTGAGAGCAAAGGACTTTCACCCACCTCAGGTGTGGCTTGTCCCCAGAGAGATTGTGGTGGAAAGGTGTGGGGCCCTTGCCCAGGGTCTCCAGGAGTCAGGAGGGGCATTGAGGCTTGTGAGCTTGGGAAACACCAGGAAAACCTGCTTTGTTCTAAAACCAAGGCAAGGTCAAGGTTTTTTGTAAAAACCCAATGTTGGTTCAGCTCCACGGAGCAAAAAGCTCAGAGGTAGTGGAGCAAGTGGAGAAAATGTTTTTTATTGCTGTGACAGGAGCATCTCCCTGGAGCTGAGGTGGGTGGGAATTGCAGAGGCTCCAGGTGCTCATCCTGAGCATCCTTGTCAGCAAGACCATACCCTGGCCAGCCCCTTTGTCCCCTCACCCTCCTGCCTGTGCTGCTTACAGCACACGTGGGGCCACGGTTGGTCCAGAGCCATGGGTTCAGCTGGGTCTGTGCTGTGCCAGCCCCAGAAGCTGATTTGCTGTGGTGCCCTGGGAGGATCCCCCTCCTCTTCACCTCTCTGGGGCTGCACCTTGGGTCCAGCCTGGGGTTTGTGTCGTGCCTCCCCTCTCACATAACCATTTCTCTCTCTCCCACCCAGCTTGTGACTGCCACCCTGTCGGTGCAGCTGGCAAGACCTGCAACCAGACCACGGGGCAGTGCCCGTGCAAGGATGGCGTCACCGGCCTCACCTGCAACCGTTGTGCCAAGGGCTATCAGCAGAGCCGCTCACCGGTGGCCCCCTGCATCAGTGAGTGCCCCACGCCTGGCCCTGCCCTCAGGGACCCCCACAAGCACTGGGGGATGCTCCTTGGTCCCCCGCACTCGCCTCACATGGGTTGTGGTGGGTGGGAGGCTCAGACAAGAGGCTGGCTGTCCTTGTGGATGTTCTGTGGGAAGTGGTCAGGTTGGACTCTCTGATCTGTCTGGGGTGATCTGGGCTTCACCTGCCCCAGTGCAGGAGGCTCTGGGTGACCCCTTGGGTCAGTGCTTCCAGCTCTGCTGGGTCCCCCCCTTGGTACAGCACGTGCTCTCCCCACCCTGAGTGCTCCTGGGGCAAGGCCAGAGCCTGTGGTCAGTATACAATTGTGTTTATGGGCACAGTGGGTTTGAATTTGACCCAAGTGGCAGAGAAGCAACTTCCCACCCTGCAGCATTCACTGGGCTGCTGGAGCAGTGGCAGTGTGGGTCACTGGTGGAGCTGGCTCCTCTCTGTTCTCCCCTGAATTTGGGTTTAGGAAAGAAATTCCCCCAGGTTTTGCTACCAAGAGTCATAAGAAGGTGTTATCTTTTCCCATCTTTGTCCCTGTGCTGGGCAACCTGAAGCTTGCTGCGATCAGCCAAGTATCCATCAGTTGTCCAGACTGAGTTCAGATGAGCTGAACCCCTGGGGAGTGTCCATCCCTGGAGCAAACATCCCCACACAGCTGCCTAGGGCTCTTGGGGACTGCAGAACTGCAGGCTGGCCCAATTCACTGAGCTCAGTTTGTGCAGCTCCAGGTCTATTCCACGGTCTTCAATGGTCAGGTCAGGTTCATCCCATCATCTCTCATTTGTGACCAATGAAATCTCCTTGTGGCCCGTTTTCAGAGGGCTTTTGCCCAGTTGTCACCCCCAGAGCTGGGGATCTCACCCTTAAGATACCTCTCCCTTTCTTTTCCAGAGATTCCTGCCATCAACCCCACCTCCCTGGTCACCAGCACCGAGGCACCTGCAGGTAGGTGCTCCATGTCCCTGGCTGAGTCCATAGCCCCAGCCCTGCCCAGAGACCTGGGGGCAGATCCCACCTTCCCCCTCCCTGGCACAGCACAGGGGAGAGCTGAGCTCTACCAAACCATTTGGCAAAAAATTAATGGTAAAAAATTTTGGTGAATGATGTGACTGAGATTTAAACCCTTGTGTATTTCTGGAAAAGGAACTGACTAAGATTGATGGACTTTTCTGGGAAAGGTTTTCTCCATCACCTCCGAGGAGGAGAGCAGGGATGCTCCCACTGGGCCCGGCAGGGTTTAGGCAGGGTTTGTGGCATATGGCAGCAGTGGGTGCTTGGGAGATGGGTTTGTTTAACCTCCTTTTGTCAGCACCAGTGCAAAAGGCTTCTCCTCAGTGTCCCTGGCCTCTGCAGGACCCCAGATCTCTGAGAGGTGCTGGGGCAGAGGGGGTCTGGCAGGGCTCAGGCAGGCTCCAGGGCCCCTCTGCTGGGACTGCCAGGTCTCCCCTGGGATGTGGGTGACATGGTGCTCACCTCATCCAGGTCTGGGGGAGTGAAGGGTCTGGGTATGAGCTGCTTGTCCTGGCTGCACAGGGGGGTGGGACCATGGCTGGTGGGACCAGTGTCACTGCTGTGGTCACCCAGAGAGAGGTGACAGCTCCACTGACAGACTGCAGGGCGAGGGAGGCATTGCTGCCATGGTCCTCAGAGCTCCTCAAGAGCTGCCCTGGTTCCCCAGACTGGAGTGGGAAGGTTGGCATCCCAGTACCAGCTGCAGCTTCACCATGCTCCTGCAGAGGCTTGGCTGGGGCTGGGCACTGCAGGGTGCGTGCATGGATGCTCCCTGCACTGATGGATCAAGGTCCCACCCAAGTGATCCTGAGCTCCCAGAGTGTCACAGAACATCCCAGTGGCACCAAGAAGTGCTGTGCCAGCCCCAGGACCCAGTGCCACCAGGCAGGAGGTTCCCAGCAGGGTAAAGAGGGCTGTAGCAGGGCTTTCCTTCTCCCCTCCTCTTCCTCCCACAGTCCCCTCAGCACTGCAGTGTGGCTGTTCCCAGCCACCCCAGGCCTGCCCATCGCCCTGTAGGGATCCCAAGCCAGGTGGAGGGGGAGAAGCTGGGAAAGAGGCAGCCCCTCCCCTCCTTGGGCCACCCCTCTTCCTGCTGTCCCCAAGAGCCAGGTCTTCCCCTGCATTCTGCTGTGGTGGAACAGACATCCCTCACTCCATCCCCTGGTACGTGCTCCTGTGAGGACAGCAGGAGCCCCTCCAGCTCCCCACAGCCATATTTCATGTGTTTATGTGCCCTGGTTGGGGTGCAGCTATCCCAAGGCAGCCTACAACCCTTCTTGGAGAGCCAGTGCTCAGTTTGTGTCTCTCTCCCCAGCTCCCCTTAGCACGGCCACCTTGCCTTGGGGGGTGGAAAATGCCAGCAGCCTCTTCCCAGGCTGGGCTGTGCCTGGGATGTGCTCTCCAGCCCTCTGGGAGCATTTTCCAGGATGGCTGCTGCAACCCCGTGCCTGAACTCGCTGGCTGCAGGAGAGAGCCAGGTGTGCTGAAGAGAGGGAATTTTTGGCCCCTCCCAACAAGGCAGACACTGAGGGGCTGGAGCATGTCTGGAGAAGGGAGTGGAGCTGGGGAAGGGTCTGGAGCATGAGTCTGGTGAGAAATAGCTGAAGGATGTCTGCGGGGGCTCAGCCTGAAGAAAAGGAGACTCAAAGGGGAACTCTTCTCTCTCTCCAGCTCCCTGACAGGAGGGAGCAGCCAGGGAGGGGTCGGGCTCTGCTCCCAGGGCATGGAACAAGAGGAAACAGTCTCAAGTTGTGCCAGGGGAGGTTCAGGTTGGACGTCAGGGAAAAGTTTTTCCCTGTAAGGGTTGTCAGGCAGTGAACCCGGCTGCTCAGGGCAGTGGTGGAGTCACAACCCCTGAGAGTATTCAAAAAGCAAGGAGATGCACTTTGCCGTGGGGTTTAGTGGGCATAGCTTGGTTCAAGGCTGGACTCGAGGACCTTGGAGGCTTTTCCCAGCCTTGATGGTTCTGTGTTCCTCTGGCAGGAGTGAAAGTGTGTGGAGGGGGATGGAGAGGGGAGATGCACAGCAGGAACCAGCAGCTCCTTGCAGAGCGGTGCTGGCAGAGCCCAAGGAGTGCTGCGGAGCCTGGGACCTCTGCACAGCCTGGCACCCCACCCATGGGCACTGCTGAGCCCTCACAGCCCTGCCCCTAGAGGAAAAGGGAGGGTGTTTTCAGGACAGTGAGGAGCAGCCCTGCCTGAGTCTGGCAGAGGTTTTGTTCCTCACCGTGGCAGAGGGGGAGAGATGAGCCTTGGAGATCAAGCCCTGCTCGGTGGGGAGATGCTGAGCTGAAGGGGTGGTACCCCTGCCAGGGGGGCTCCGTGGGGCAGGGCAAACCCCCCCACCTGTGCTCCTGCCTGCTCTGCCCACCCTGCCAGCTGGGAACATCAGGCTTTGGGAAAAGGAAAGAAATGGGGGCATGGAGTGGGAGATTTGGTTGCTCCTACTGCCAGCAGAGAGTGTCTCATGGAGCAGAGTTAATCAAGGTGACTCCCCTCCAGTGCTTTATAAACAGGAACAGTCTCACAGAGATGTCTGAGCTGTTCGGCTGCACAAAAATAAACAGCTCTGGCAGAGAGCTGGGTTATTTGCTCTTTTAGCAAATAGTTTTAGCAGAGCAGGTCTGCCTCAAACTGCCTCCAGTTTATCTGTGGGTTTGTTGGTTTAAGATTTCTGGCTTCTAGCTCAAATATCCTTAATGCAGTGTAGCTGCCTCTGCCCAGTCCGTGCCACTGGAGGATCAGGGCACCTGGTGGGGGGATCAGAGAGGGGGGTGATGCTGCCCTTGCTGCCAGGGTTATCTGCACCTGCACCTGTGAGCAGGGCTGCCAGCAGTGGTCCTTCCTGCCCTCACCCTGCCTGCTCCCTCCAGCCCCAGGAGCCCCCAGCTGTCCCTGAGCAAGACACTCCCCACGGGGCCCTCAGGCAGCCACCAAGCACCTTCTCCCCCCATTTCCCCAGCTCCCACCCTGTCTCTGGCAGCAGGTGCTGGCTGCAGGAACAGGGGCACATTGTTCAGGACTGCCATGCTCAGGTGCTGGGCTGCCCACCCTCTCCCCATCCTCTCCCGTGCTGGGGTTCAGTCCCTGCATGTGTCCGGGTTTGTCACTGACATTGCCATCTTCTACATCACTTTTCCCAGCTTTCTCCTGCCTTTCCAGTCTTCCAAAGCCTTTGATGTCTGTGCCTGAGCAGCTGACTCTCTTGGTGATGAAATGTCCTGGGTCCACTTCCCATTATTATTATTATTATTATTATTATTATTATTATTATTATTATTATTATTATTATTATTATTATTATTATTATCCTAAAATATTTTCCACTGAGTGGAAAAAAATAAAAATCCACGCTCCCTGTTAGCAGAATTAACAAAACTCGTAGAGCGCAAAACAGGGCTTTAAGGGAGTTAATTCAAAGTGAGCTGTAAAAGATTTGCAGCCATAGCACCTAATTAAGTTACATCTCTCTTAAAACAACATATTCCCTTTTTTTTTTTTCAAGCAGAGGAGAATTAAACCAGATGTGCAAACCTGCCAGCTCTCCCCCACTGGGACGGGGAACACCCACACCAGGCCCTGGTTATCAGCTGCCTCCTCCCACCCTGCACCTGTAGCATCTCCCAGGGATGCAGCAGTGGGGCTGCAGCTCTGCCAGCCCAGGCAGAGGGGCAGTGTGGCAGCATGGGGGGGCTGAGCTGAGAATCAGAGCTCATCCCCCTCTGCCAAGAATTAGCTTCACGCTGCACTGCTTCTATCGCTGACAAATTTGGGACAGGTGGCATGAAGTCCCAGATAAAAAGGAACTGGGCAGGGAACAGAACAGCAGAGCCCAGAGTGAGTTTGTGCTCCTGGGCTTCTTTCTTTCATCGTTTCTCCTCCTCCCCTTGGCACGGGGTTCTGTTATTCCCCGTCTTCCCCCAGAGCTTCGCCTCCATCCCCAGTGATCACTGTGGCAACCCACAAACAAAGACAACTTCAGAGGCTGCTGGCTCTGTCCTGGGACACAGGGGCCAAGCCAGAGGGAGAACCTGCAAAAGGCAGAAAAGAAGAAAGATGGGCTCAGAAAAAAATGTGCCACTTGGAAAGAGACAAATTGAGATGTTCAAAGGAAGATGGCGGGGTAAAGAAAGGAGGAGAACAGGGCTGCTTCGGGCAATTGTTGGGATCAAAGGCTTTGGGGAGAAGGGAAGAGGCATTCCCTGCCCTCCCTCTGCTTGAGATGCAAATCTGGGGGCTTTAGAAATGCACAGAAAAAAAGCTTCCTGAAGAATAAGAGCCTTGGGGGACAGCAGGGTGGTGGAGGACAGGCTGGTGGCCTCCCCAGCCCCTCTGGAGCAGGCTGAGCAGGGGGTGCCTGGGCAGCAGGAATGACATGGTAGAGCAGAGCCACGTACCTCACCTGCTTCCTTCCCACAGCCTGAGTCCCCTTCCCCATTTACGGGAAGCCCCAAGGCACAGGTCCCTGGAGGGGCTGCCCCCTGAGGGTGCTTCCCACCACCCTGAGAGCTGAAGCACTCTGAGGAGCACCACCCTTGGTCTGGCATCAGACCTGACTTTGGATCTGCCCCCTGTGGGGCTGAGTGTGGGATCGGGGCCAAATCCTCTTTCCCCACATCCCCCAGGACTGCAGGGTCACAGCTGTCCTCTCGACTCTCCTTGGCCATGGCCCCTGCCAGCCCTCCATGGAGGCCACTGTCACCTCACCTACCTTCCTCCCACCAACCCTTTCTGTGTCTGGAAGGAGTCCCCAGGCTTCCTCCATCCCCCTGTGCTGACTCACCCTGCAGGACACCATCACCACAAGTGACAGAGTCTGCTCAATGTGCCCCAAGGCCACTTGGTCCCTCTTCCCAGCCCATGTGGTGTCAGCCATCCGTGCTGCTCTTGGAGCCCCAGTCCCTGCGAGGTGCCAGGGGAGCAGTGGACTCCACGACTCCTCCTGAGCCAGGGCCTGAGCACTGCTGGGGATGGGGTCTAAGTTCCCACCACCTTCTGCCAGGCTGGGTCTTGCTGCTGTCCCCTTCCCCTCTACCCCTCTCCCTCTTCCCCTGTGCTGGGATGAGTCCCCATGTGCCTCAAGCCCCTCAGTGCTCAGCCCCCTGTTCTTCTCCTGCAGACTGTGACTCCTACTGCAAACCGGCCAAGGGCAACTACAAGATTAACATGAAGAAATACTGCAAGAAGGACTATGGTAAGGACCTCCAGCCTCCCTGAGCCCCCCCAGGCTCTGCCCCAGAGGCAGGTGAGGATTGGCTATGCGTGGGGCAGATGGAGGCATCCAGGGGGTGGGGGTCACTCCATGTGGAGAGGGGTCCCCAAATCAGCCCTCCCAAAGCTGCAAGTGATGCAGCCTTCTGGAGGCTGAACTGGAGCAGAGACTGCACAGAGCAAAAGGATAAAGCAGGGATTTATTAAAAGGCTTCACTTGTCACACCTGGGTTGCATGAGAGCCCAGCTGGGCCACACCCAAAGTGACCCCAAAATGGGCACAGAATGGACAAGCAGTCATGAGGTCTCACACTTTGATAAGTTCTGATCCATCAGCACATTGGAGTTCATTGTCCAATTACAGCTCCAGGTTATGAAGCTCCATCCTCCTTGGTTTTCCTTCTCACTTCACCCTTGGGTTTGCTCTTGGGCCTGAAAGTTGTCCTTGGTCCCAAACTAGAGAAGGAATTATTTTGTCTCTGTGAAGAGAGCTCAGTGACACTGAATATGAAACCTAAAACTCCCCACAAAAACAGCCCAGAACCTGAAAAATATAAAAGTTAAAACTTAAGGCATCACAATGGATGAGGCAGGTGGGACAGCAGGGGCAGGGCAGTCCTGTCCCCAGCCTTCCTTTGGGGAGCAAGCCAAAGCATCCCCTGTGACTTTGCCTCCCCCTTTTTTCCTCTCAGTGGTCCAGGTGAACATCCTTGAGATGGAGACGGTGGCCAACTGGGCCAAGTTCACCATCAACATCCTCTCTGTCTACAAGTGCCGTGACGAGCGGGTCAAGCGCGGCGACAACTTCTTGTGGATCCACCTGAAAGACCTGTCCTGCAAGTGCCCCAAGATCCAGATCAGCAAGAAGTACTTGGTCATGGGGATCAGTGAAAACTCCACTGACCGGCCCGGACTGATGGCCGACAAGAACAGCCTGGTCATCCAGTGGCGGGACGCCTGGACACGCCGCCTCCGGAAACTGCAGCGGCGGGAGAAGAAGGGCAAGTGTGTGAAGCCCTGAGGGGGTTGCAGCCACCCTGTCCCCACACCCAGCCCCAGCCCAGCTGGGTGCCCACAGACTCTGTACATATATATAGTGTAAACGGACTCTGTGTCTATAGTGTATATTTTGGCAATGGTTTCCCGTTGTGTGCGTGTGCACGGGTGGGTGTGCGTGGCAGTCCTTTCCTCTAAGTGTGTATTAAAAAAAATGCAGTAATGACAAACCTTTCATGAGGAGCAAAGCGCAGTGAGGTCCTGTGGGTGCCTGTCACCTGAAGGAGCTTGAAGGGGATTGGTGTCCTGCTCCAGGTGTTCTGGAGCTCATTTTCAAGGCTTTTCTATTCCCTTTAATGCAGTCATCTTCTGCCCAGTGCTGACATCTCAGCTGACAGCTCTCCCTTCTCCATCATCCAGGTTATGATTCCTCCTTACTCTGAAAATGTGCTGCTGCTAGACCTCTCTCTGCCTTTCTGCTTGCCCAGGAGGAGCAGGAGGTCAGAGCCTTCTGTCTCTCATTCCGATGTGTGGAATGCAGGCTGAGTGGAAGCTGTCCAGTGCTGCGGGACCTCCAGCCCTGGGAGCTCCACCAGGAAGGATGGATGAATTTCCACAAGGTCTGATTCTCTGGTGGCCTTGGGCTCCCAGGGACGGGTGCTGCTGGCTGTGGCAGAGCCCATGCAGTGCTGCAGTGCCATGGGGAGGAGCCAGGCCCTGGCAGTGTGCTGGTGGCCACTATCAGGCAGGACTATGTCCTGCAGGGAGAAAGCGACAGATCTGGCAACCCCTGGTTGCCACTGTCCTGGTGCCTAATCCAGACAACCCAGTGAGAAAGACCTTGACACACCATCCCCTGTGCACCTGCTCCATCTGAACCTGAGCTGGACTGGACTGGCTGGCCAGAGCCATGGTGTGTCATTGTCCATCCACCCAGGTCTGTGTGCCTGTATTCTCACCTGGTACCAACTGACATCATTCCACCTGCTGCTGTTGAGGTGACACCAAGTGACCTTGGTGTGCATCTTCCAGAGCCGGCCAGACTCCATGCTCTCCTGGGAAGAATTGCTGTGGCCAAGGCTGTCCAAGGAGATACACTAGGCAGAGGTGACAGGAAGAGAGAAGAGTTTTCATTGATCCACCTCTAGTCTTTTATATCTTCTTCACCATGTATTAGTCTCTGGTTAAACAGACACCAGTATCTTCCCATGTTGAGATTGTAGCAGTCTTGGCTTAATAAATACAAATAGAAATCATAGGTGCTCGGACCATAGATATTCCTTTCCACATAATCCTTGCCTTGCTTATTGAATGGCTCGGTGAGGAGTTGTAGCCTACAATCCAGTCTTCAAGTCCATTAGGTCTGCACCTTCACTGAGTCTGATCCCTGAAGGACTTTCCCTGACTGCCCTTGCTAATGTCATGTCTCCATGTCCAAAGTAAGAATTTACCTTTCTTATTCCTCTCCCTCTGCTTGGCATGGTCAGCTGGGAATTGGGGGCTGCACATGGCTCTGGCTGTAGCTGGGTCACCCTGAGCTGCTGCCAGGACTCCAAGGGCAGCAGAGGAGGCACCATGGATTTGCACAGAGCAGAAAATGCTCCTCATCTCCAATGCTGCTCATCCTGCCCTATAGCTTGGAGCAACACCAGCACAGGCATCATTTGGTGGAGGGCTGCAAACCCAGGGGCAGTTCCACACCCAGCAGCACCCACTCAGCCCTGTCCACCCCTTTCGTGCTGGGGACTGCTTTAAACCCCTGGGGGCTGCCAGAGCCCAAAGATGACACGGGGCAGGGGGCTCAGGTGGCAGCAAGGTATGTCACACAGTCCTGGTGGCTGCAGCCGACTTACAGTGCAAACCCTGCTTGGCACTGTAAAGCCGTGTGTTCTCCAAAACAGCTCTTCAAGGAAAGAAGCGTTAATTCAGCAAAGCATCTGAAAGCCTTTGGTGCTCTCCTAGTTCCTCGAGCACGGATCCCCCTCCCTGTGCAGCAGCTGGCTGGGCTCAGCCTGCCCAGAAGCGCCGTGCTGGGGCCGGCTGCTGCCGGACGCGGATGCCGGCCCATGTGGGAAGGGCCAAAACCACCACGCACGTTCCCATCCGTGGCTTTTTTTATTTAGCAGGTCTTTTCCCAGTATTCAGCTGGGGCAAAGTATTTGAGACACAAAGACAGCGGAAAGAGAAGCCAAGTTTGCAATTTCCCCCCCTGATTTGGGACTGAATTTTGCAGCTGGTTGAAATTTTTCTCATTTCAAAACGCCAGCAGACATTTTTCATGAAAACCCAGGATTCGGCCAAGGAAAGACACAAAATGTGAGAACGCTACAGAAAACTCAGTGCTCTTTTTCTGTTTTGTCCAGCCAGCTCCACTCAGGAGAGATCACGGGAGTTTGGACAGCTGAACCCCAGCCTGAGTGGACAGACAAATGGATGCATGTGTAGAGTATTTTCCTTCATTTTGCTCTTGGTAACCAAAGTCCACATAAATAAAAATTGACTGCATCACACAGGAATACACGTTCCTTTGGTGAAAGGGGATCAAGCAAAGAGCATTTTGCTCAGCCATCAGGGCACAGCTCAGTGCTGGGGGTGGGGATATTCTTCCTGGTGAGGAGCTGAGCCTTTAAGAAGGGGCAAGACTGACTTAGAGTGACCCTGTCACAGTCTGAGACCTGGCCTGGCTCTCCTTGTTCTTCTGATGCTCTTTGGTAGGCAGAGCAGCTTCTGTCTGTGCTACCATGCAGATCCAAGTGGATCTCAGCTGGCAGAGAGCAGTGCTGGTGGCTCTGCCACCCCACACTCTCCAGGCTTCTGTGCTCTATAACATGGTCAAGTCATACTTTGCCACCTGTGGGCATGGTATTAGGCAACTGTGGCCTGCTGCCACTCCTCAGGTGTGGTGACCTGTCCATGCAACCACATCCTGTCCCTCCAACCAGTGCCACACCCTCTGTCCCGTGCCCTTGGTACTGCAGCACTCTGTCCATCACCCTTACCCAAGCACGGTGTTTAACTCGGCACTTTACAACCCTCACAGGGCTCGTTAAGCATCCTAAATTTTGCTTCCTAAGCAAAGCACAGCCTCTGCAATTCTCGGCCCTCCTCCTGTCCTCCCAATCCCAACCAGGGCTCTTTCACCCACTCAGACTCCTTCCAGAGGGGCTGTAGGACCAGGGCAGGGCACACTTTTCCCACTTATGACCACAGCAAGCGTTTGGGGAATTTAGTTGCTCCAAGCCCCTCTTGTCCTTGCGAAGCGGTGAGAAATGTGCTGTTCTTCAATATGCCTAGTGTATTTTTACCAGCCTTGGGGGCACTCATTACATCAGCGTTAATCACCTGTCATTCATTCATGAATTCAGTTATTCCCTCATCCAGCCCCTCTCTCTCCTTGTCCATCTTTACAAGGGCACAACTCACTGGTTGGACACGTGCTCCCCGTGTGCAGGGGGATGCAGCACCTGTGTGGGGTCTGGGGGCATAGGGGAGGAGGGGGGCTCCATCCAGCAGGGCCTGGGGAGCAGGGAGACAGCTTCCCACATCGGCTGTGCGGGGGGAACATGAGGAAACCATTAAACCATGGGCTGGCCTGCGCCGTGTTTTCCTAAGGAAGAGCCGAAGACGGGGAACAGCTGGGGTCAGCGGGGCACCATCTGGAGAAACCCGTCAGCTCCCTCCTGCCGGGTTTTTCCCAGCTCGGTGGCGATGGAGAGGATGAGGCAGGAGTGAAGAGCAGTCCCCTGGGGCTGGGGGGGTCCTGCCACAGCCCCGAACCTGCACATGCCCCGAGCTGGTCCTGTCACTGCTGTGTGGTGCTGGTGGCACAGGAGTCATGGCACAAAGAGAATGACTCACCCAGGGGTACTGCTGCCCCACCAGAGCGGTGCCAGCACCCCCATGTCTGAGGCTCAGCATCCTCGTGCAGAAATCAGTGATTTCAGGGGCATCATCCCTGGGAGCTGGTCCTTTGCTTCCACAGCCACTGTGAGACTCAATAAATGGAACAGCGTTTTCGTCTTGGACAAGATGCTCTACCCCAAAATATTGGAGGACTGGCCTCTCTGCTGTCGAAATATATGCTATTCCCTGCTTTCCCCCCTCACAGCCACACTGCTGATGGTGGGAATCCATCAGCAGCACAGGAGCAGGGAGAGGTGGCACTCCCGGCAGATGGCTGGTCCTGCAGGATTCCCTGTCTGGGAGCAGAGAGTCACGGTCACCAGCCGACGCCTGGGCTGGCTGCAGTGGGGATCACGGTCCTGCTCACAGCACAGGGAAAGAGGAGATGAAGATGGGCAGAGCAAACCCAGCTCAGCACATCCCAGGGGTCTGGAGGTGCCTGGGTTGGGTCTCTCCCCACAGTGGTTAAAGCCAGGTGCTGCGTCCTGCCTGTCCTCTGCTGTCCCCTGCCTGCGTCCTGCCACACAGTCGGACACTGGGAGCAAATCCTCTCCGATACTTAAAGCTCCGGGACTGTGCCATGGGTCACTAACCTGACCTCAGGGCCGTTTGTGGCTTTTGGTATGTGGTGACTCTCGAGTGTCCCTTCCCAGCCCTGCTGGCCACCCACACTGTGAGCCCCGTGGCCCCAGGACAGGGTTGGTGCTGCTCGGGTCAGTGTCCTGGGAGCCCTGGGTGCTGCTCCTCCAGCAGGATACCCAGCAGACCCCAACAGGCTCCAGCTGGCATCTTGAGCAAGGAACGAGGTGTCTTTAGCCAGCACACATGGGCAGGCTGCCCCTTTTCCAGCAAAACCAGCCAGAACCTGGAGCTGGGAGCGAGGCAAGGCAGCCGAAGGAAGCCCCAGCAGTGGCAAAGCTCAGCCACCCCTGTGCCCTGCCCAAATCTGAGCCACTGGCAGCAGCCCCCAGCATGTTGGTCCCCACCTCCATGCCCATCCCTACCCCTTGCTGCTCTTCCTCAGCAATCCCTCCCTGTCAACCTGCTGGCTGTAGGGAGGAATTCCTGGTCCTGGCTGTTATGCAAAATTAGCTCCCCGGGAACGCCTGGTGAAGCCGTGGGGCCTTCGTCTGCTCCAGGTGCTTTCAGACTTTTCCCTGGCATCCAGTGGGATGGCCATAAATCTCCGCTACTGCCTCCAAGTCGAACATTTCCTCCGAGCCCCATTATTAATTTTCTGAAAGATCCCATAAACCCCCAGATGGAAAAATATGGAGATATTTGCACATGTGCCGTAAAACACATTGCCCATCTATTTCAAATGGATGTGGCAATATATAAAACATACTTAGGGCATGAGCCAGGTTTCACGGTATTTAAACAAGGCAGCATGATGTAATTGGAATTTACAGTATAAGAGCAGATTGAAGCTGGGCCATGAGTGCGTACCATATATCTTGGATCTCCTGAAGATTTGGCCTGTTCTAGAATGACAAATACCTTTTGTACTTGTCACCTATATTTTAAGTGGATGAACAGTTCCTTTCACGAAATATAATGGTTGGAAAATAGGTTGGGGTTTTTTTTTTTCCATCTGAATTTTGGAGCCACTCTTGAGAGGTCTGCCCTGTTCCCTGCAAGGAGTGTGATTCCTTGGGATGGAGGTGTCTCAGGGCTTTGTTTCCCCCATGCCCAGCCCTGATGGCTCCTGTCCCTGGGAGGCACAGAGCCACCACCTCTCCCCCTGCATAGTGGGGCTCAGGAGCTCAGAGACTCTGTGGTGTGGGGTGGGGATGAAGACCTGCTGCCCATTGTCACTGTCCAAGGCCAGGTGGGATCAGTGTCTGACCAGCCTGGTCCAGTGCAAAATGTCCCTGTCTATAGCAAGGGATATTCTTTGAACGTCTCTTCCAACTCAAACAATGATTCCCTGGAGCAGGAGAGGGTGGTGAGCCTCAAACACTGCTTTTCACTGCTGGAGAGAGTACCTGGAGCTCCAGGGGCTGCTGACAGGGGCTGGGACAGGAGAAAGCAGCCAGTGGAAGAGGTGCCACCACCAGGTCCCCAAAAAACAGCGATGGGAAAGCCCTCCAGGTCCCTGCAGTGAAGGCAGTGCCAGTGTGGGGAGCCACCCCACAACCAGGCAGTGGGAGGATGATGGGGATATTTAGGGACCACCCAAGCTGTGCCCATCAGCAGTGCAAACCCCTCTCTGCCACCCCTCCCAGGACAGCAGGATGGGCACAGCAAGCCTGGGAAGCTTTTGTCTCCAGCAGTCTGATTCCTCCCAGTGAGGTGTTGACCTCTCCCTTCTCCACACACTGCTCAGACCCCCACGGTGCCTGCCTGGGGAGGTTTTGGGGGGTTCTTAAGGAGCTGAAGACACGTACGTCACTCTTCACCTGCTGCTCCTCGATGCTGCCCCAGCTGGGAGAGACCCTCTGGCACAGACTGGAGTCTGCACCTTGGCTTGGGAATGTGGGACAGGGTACCCCCTGGCCTGGAAACCCTTCTGAGTTCCCTCAGCCAAAGAGAAAGGTAAAAAAGGGAAAGAGAAGAGACACCAAAGCATAAAAATTTGAATTTTACTCATAGGTGGATTGGTGGCCCCATCCTAGCCAGTGCCACTGGTGGGCTGTGGGCACGGAGCTGGTGGTGGCCTGATCAGCAGCCCAAGCATGCCAGGGTGCTGCAGGGCACTGAAGTGGCTGTGGGCACTCAGAGGGGTCCTGGGGAACTCATCTACAAGCTGAGCACAGCCAGGAGGAGCCAGGAGCCTGAGCACAGGGTCCCTTGTGCCTGACAGCTTCAGGCAGGGCTGGTGCCTCTGGTCTGCCCAAACCCATTGTCCCTCTCTCCACCCCCATTTCTGAGCATTCAGAAAGTTTGGATGAAAAAATTCTGAAAAATTAATAAATCAAGTCCTTCCCTTCCGGTGGGAGGAAAGCCCCTCCAAAAAACGTCAGCTAGAAATAATCCAAGTGATTTGTTTGGAAAATTTTGAAGTGCAGGTCCTCCTGAGAGCCAGAACGGTCTCTCAGCCTTGCTCTGCAGAGCCAGGAACCGGGAGCCAAGCCCCTGCTCCAGGGCAGGAAGCCTGGATGCTCTCATAGCCCAAAGGAGCTGCAGGTCACCTGCAGCCCAGCCAGGTCTGGGACCACACGAGCCCACCTGGAGCCTCCCCAGGGCTTTCCAAACACAGGGATCCAGCTTCAGGGGGCTGGGCTGGGTGCGGAGCAGAGGGGCAGTCAGCTGGCTCAGCTCAGGCTTTTCCAGAGGGTGAAACCAGTTGGATTGGAGAATTCCTAACCAGGTCATGACAATCAAGCGTGGTGCTGGCCGTGGATGGGACACGGGGCTGAGGGATGCCACAGGCTGGGGTGGAAACCAGCCCCAGAGCTGTCACCTCCTGGGATCTCCTCCTGCTGCACAGCTCCTGCCTGAATCCCTGCTCACGGATGAACTGAACTGCTCTGAACTGAGCAGAAGCATGTGAGCAGCCATCAGCTGGACAGTCCTTGTGGCTTCTCCAGGTCTCCCCTGTTGTGTTTTGAAGGGCCCTTACTGCCAGACCAAAGGTCTCTGAGGGTTTCCTGTGAGCTCCAAGTGTGTACAGCACAACAGAAACTGCTCAGCAAGGTTCTGTGGGTGCACCCGAGCACCCAGACTGCTCAGAACCCCAGATTTCAGAGGATGTTGAGCACCAGGTCTCTGACAGCCAGCAGCCTTTCCATCATTGCCACAAGGGAGACACCTGGAACCACTGCCCAGGCTGGGGAGCTTGGACCTCACCAGGCCAGAGCATCAACCTCACCTGCCCAATTTTTGGTTTTCTGCTAATAACAGGATGCGCCCTGCAAAGGGCTTTGTGCTGAGTGCTGGCAGAGGTGTTTGGGTGCTCTGGAGCCAGCAGCAGGTGTCTCGAGTGGGTTAAATGATGCAGAACTGCATTCTACCATCCTCACTGCCTCTTAATGGCACGTTTCTCTGAGGTGAGCTCTTTCAGGCCTGTTGTGGCCACACACAGGCTGTGATCAGCTCCTTCTCTGGGCTGACAGCAGTGGTCAGCCAGTGCTTTGGCTCTTTAACTAGAAGGGGGAGAAGAAGGCAACAAAATGAGTTTTTCTTGGCCACCCCTGTGGAGTTATTTCTCCGTGTGTCATTAGAGGCGCAGGAAGAGGAGAAAGCAGATGGTTTCAGTCCTGTGGCTTTTCCTAAAGAGTCTGCAAACACCCTTCCACCATGGGAAGGGTGGGATTGCAGGAGGCTGGGAGCATTCAGACCCAGACAAAACAGGTCTGACAAAAGGATAAAGCTAGAGGTGGTGGCTCAGGAGGGGACAGTGTGGATAATGGGAGATAAGCACAGCAGCAGCAATTCTGTCTGAACTGCAGAGGTGGCAGCTCTGGGCCATCAGAGGCTCATAAAGCCCTCACCTGTGTGGCACAGGGTGGGTACTGAGGCTACAGGCCTGACAGCACATCAGCAGAGTCAAGGATCTTGATGGAGAAAACACATTTCTGTGTATTTGGGTCATCCTCTCACGTTCTCGCCACCCTCCTCCATCTTCCGCTCATTCATCTCTCGCCTTTGACCTCTCCCCTCCTCCAGCCAAACTTTCTCTTTTCCCCAGTTTCTTGCTGTTTGGCTGCCCATTCTCTCACTCCTGTCAGGGATGATAAATCACCTGCACAGATGAGCATCATCAACATACCAGACTCATCCTTCTTTTGACCTCCTCGGCTCTGAGTCTCTTCCAGGAGGTAGGAACTGGACCCAATTACACAGAGAGGAGATAACCAGTCAACCCACTGAAGCAGGAGCTGGTCCATTTCCCTTTTTTTCTCCACTCACGATCCTGTTCTGGCCAGTCCTGCATGTGTAGTGAGGACTGCACATCCCTCTGGCCATCAAGCTGTGCATCCACCTGGGGCACCTCATGGTGAAGAGATGCTCATGCAGACTTGCCCCTCTCTTTCTCTTTATCTCCCTCACCTTGCTCCCCCCTTTCCCTTCCCCCAAGACACATCTGCTCACATAGTTCCAGAAAATTTGTTTCATATCACCATTGAGCCGTTTATTTCTTTCCAGAGAGTTAAAAGCCTGTCTCTCTTGATTTAGTGAGTCGAGAGTGCCTAGGAGGGAGCAGAGAGAAGAAAAGAATGAAAGAAATAAAATAATGAAAAAAAGGTCCTGGGAACATCTGGAGTTGCTCTTAAGCAAGACGCAATATTCTTGTCCAGATGTTGAATGACTGGCTTCTACTTGGGGAACGTCAACATGTCAGATGTTGAAATCCCACCCGATACCCTCTTCCTCACATTCCTCCCCCTCTTGTCCTGCTCTGCTTGTGCTGCCTGTGGGGATGGCACCAACAGGAAGGGGCAGTTTGTCTGGGACCTTGATAGGTGTCACTGCGAGGCACCAATAGGCCAAGTTGTCACTTGAAAACCACTGGTTGACCAAGCAAAGGGCTGTGGGGAGGTTGGGGGAGCTCACAGTGGTGCTGGACAAGGCAGAGCCAGGCAGTGGAGGAGGCACCTTCAAGAGGTTCCAAGGAGCTGGGAACAAGGCTTCAGCAGGCAAAACCATCTGGGATCTCTGGCAGAGCTTTCCTGGAGAGGGAAATCAGTGCTGTGGTGAGCACAGCTGAGCAGAGAGCTGCCAGCGAGGTGGGGAGGGTAGCAGCGTGCTGGAGGCTGTGGAGCTGCTTCCCTGGAGAAAGGAGATCTTGGCCACACCGGTCCCTCTGGCTCACCAGCATCAGTGCAAATGATTGTAGGGGTTTCTACCAGCTCCAGGGCTGGCTGGGGCAGTGGGGACAGCCGGTGTAGCTGAGGGGGTGACATCCATCCTGAGCCGGACATGCTCCCCATCCCACAACACAGCTGGAGCTGTCACCCCTCCTGGCTGGAGCCAGCACAGCTGCCCGAGCACTCAGCTCCTGGGGGTGCCCCTCTGCAGCACCCTGCATGTGGCCCCTGCATGGCTCCCACCTGTGGAGCCCATCTGTCACCTGAGTTGGCACATCCAGCAGCACCACACAGAGGCACTGGGGGGTTAAACATTCCTGCTGCCCACCACTGGTGTGTGAATTATGGGCCACAACTTGGAAAAGCAGAATAGGGGGGCTGATCAGAGGTAAATCCCCATTGGCTGCTCAGAGGGAGGACTGGCACTCCAGGACAAGAGCAGGGCTGGGTGACACCTGCCATGCCAGGCCAGTTCCTGCTCCATGTTGGGTGACCTGCAGAGGCTGAGGTCCATCCCCCTGTGCCTGACCCAGCCTCTGGCATCAGCTGTTCCTTCAGGGCCATCCCATGGCCTCCTCTAACCTGCTGCTCTTCAGCATCCTAGAGCCCAGGGCTCTGCTGGTCCAGGGCAGTCACCACAGGACCATCCTCCTCCTCCCCCATTCACACTATAATGAGAATTAAAGAGGAAAGAGAAGCAGTGGCCACCCCACCCCTGGAAGTGCTCAGCCCAGGCTGGACAGGGCTCTGAGTGATCTGATCTAGTGAAAGGTGTCCCTGCCCATGGCAGGGGGGTGGAACTTCCCCCCTTTAAGGGATCCTTAATGTCCCTCCAACCTAAACCATTCTGTGATTCTTCTGTCAGTCCAACCCTGCTACTGTCTAGAGTTTCTGCTCTCACATCTCGTTAGGGGGGTATCAGGAACCTTTATTTATGGCCTGTGTGGAGGTTCTGGGAACTAGAATCTATCCTGATGCCTCAGCACTATCCAGGTACCAGGAGGAGCCCTCCAGGGCTCATGCAGGGCCTCCCACACACCAGAGATTACACTCAGTGCAGGATGACCAGCAGTGTCCCCCTCCTGAGCTGAGCTGGGTTAAAAGGAGCCCTGCCTCCCCTGACAGTGAGAGTGGCAAAAGGAGGGTGAAGAAGTAAAGGACAGCTGCCCCGAGCCTCCCACCAGCAAACTCTGGCTGCGTGTGTCACCTCAGCAGGGTGATGGTTGAGGTCTGCCCCGAGTCACACCAGCAGTGCCCATGGGCAGGCAAACACTCCTGCTGGGAGGAGGATCACTTTGGGTGCTGCTCTCCCCAAATGCCTGATGGCTGGAGGGTCCCAAAGCCCACTCAGCTCCTTGTCAATGCTTGAAGCAACTGAGTGACCAGATGGAGCATCTCCTGCCTCTTCAGAGCAGGGACAGGGGAGCACCTTAGCTGGCAGACCAAGGCACACAGCTGGGTCTGCCTACAGCCTTCCCTGCACTTGTTTCTCTTTCCTGGACCAAAACCAGCTGGAAGGCCAAGAGCACAGTCACAATCCACTCCTGGGACCTGTCCATCTCCCCATGGCCCACAGCCCTCACTGCCCCACAGCAGGCATGGCAGAAGGACACAACACACTCCTCCTCTCCCTGCTGGGTCCCGGGCTGGGCTCCCCATGGCCAGAACAGTGGGGATCTGCTGAGCAGGGGTCAGCTCTCCCAGCTGAGCAGCACAGGCCTGCAGCAGGAAGGCTTGGTCCTTGCCATGGCCAGCAGGCAAATTCTGGGGGAGAACAGATGGCTCAGGGGTCACCTTCTGCAGGTGCCCAGAGCCTCCAGCCCCAGTGACAGCAAAGCTCTGTGCTCCCTGCTGCTCATGGGGTCCTTCACCCACAGCAGGGTGACCAGGGTATGATCTATATGGAAACAGAAGCACCTCTGAGGAGCAAACCAAGCCCTGGTCCCCCTTTCTGGAGGATCACCCTCCCCAGACCGCCTGGGCGAGCCCCTGACCCTCTTTCCCTCCTCAGGGTGGGATTTGGGGGTCCAGCCCCATGTCACACGACATTCCCTCTCCCTTGCAGCAAGCCGCCCTCCGGAGATGAAGGCGGTGTGGAGTGGGGGTGACAGAGAGCCAGACAAGCCGGATCCTCCGGGAACCCCCCCGGGGTGTCCCCGCTCCGTGCTGCCGGCGGGGCGGGCGGTGCCCGGGCGGGCTCAGGTGGCCGCGGCGGGGCCCCCCTAATGACAACCAGGTGAGCGGGGGGCGATAAGCCCCCAGGAATGCGGCGGCGGCGGCAGCTGCCGGCCCGAGAGCCGCTCGGCCCTTGGATGGGCCAATTAAGTAAATAGAAAATTTGGAGAGCGGGATCAAAGCCCGAGCGCGCGGGCTTTATTTATATGGAAAAGGTCAGATTATATTGGCAGATGTGTTAAAGGAGAGAGGAGAAAAAAACCTTTCAAAAACATTGGCCCTGATTTGAGGTTTCCTGACGGGCGGGACGGGGTTTTTTTCTTTCTTTTCGGGCCACGGGTGCGTTGGAGTGCTGGCAGCGCGCTGGGAGCAGCCGGGCAGGGCACGCTGGGCTCGCTGCCCCTGCCCACCCACCCTCTGCCAGCAGCACAGACACCGCTACAGGGTCCCTGTGGCTCAGACCATCGACTCATACTCGGTGGTGCCCCAGGTGATGCGGAGTTGGTCCCCAAAGTGGACCTGATGGGTTCTGCCCAGCGCTTCACTTCCCCATTAACCGCAGCAGCTCCATCAGTGCCGGACTCTGAGCTCAAGGGTGATGTCCCCATCCACTCAGTGTCACCCTGGATGTCGCTGGCAGTCGCTGTCTGTCCCGGGTCGCTGTCACACTAGCGCCCTGCTGCCTTTTCGGTTTGCCAGGCGCAAAGGCTGGGGAGCCTAGCCCTGCGATGTCCCCCCAGGGACAGCAGAGTGCCTGGCACCGCCCTGCTCCGCACACCCTGCTCCTGCGGGACACGGGGCACTCCAGGGTCAGCTGTCCACGACGAGCCTGGGGACATCCCCACCGCCCCCAGCGCTGCCAGCAGTGTTTTGGAGCTGATGGAGCTGGGATGAGTCCCCTCGGATCGCTCTCCAAATCACCCCCCCGGTGCTTGGCCAGCCCCCCATGGCAGGTGGGGGCAAACCTCACCTCCCTGAGCTCTCCAAAGCTGCGGAAGGATGCCAGCTTCAGAATCCCGCGACCCCGGGCTTCGCTCTGCTTCCCAGAAGGAGCGGGGGGGTCCCAGCTGAGGAAACCGAGGCAGGGGGGTGGGAGGGGAGAGGGGCAACGTGGAGCGAGCGGTGGAGAGCGGCAGCATCCAGCAGCAAGGTGGGGAGGTGGCAGGAGGGATCTGTGATGGGGGAATAGAGGAATGCGTTCGCCCGGGCAGGAAATTGTTGGGCTCGGAGAGCGCGGGACCCGCCTGCTAAAAAAACAAGCGGAGGCCGAGAGGCAGCGGGGGCGCAGTGCCGGCGGGGGGGCAGGAAGGGGGCTCCGGGGGCAGGAATGCCGGCTATGCTGCCGCTCCGGGCAGGTGTGCTGCAGCCTCTGGTGCACCCGCTGCTGCTGCACCCACTGCTGCATCCTCTGCTGCATCTTCTGCTGCACCTCCTGCTGCAGCCTCTGCTGCGTCCACTGCTGCGTCCACTGCTGCATCCTCTGTTGCACCTCCTGCTGCACCCACTGCTGCACCCACTGCTGCTGCATCCCCTACTGCATCCGCTGCCGGCCATGCCAAAGCTGCAGTTGGGCCATGGCACCCTCATTTCTTCTGCATGGGCAGGTGTGCAGCAGAGCAGCATCCCAGAGGTGCAGCCAGCTCATCTTCTACTCCTGGCCTGGCTATGCCTCAGTTTCCCCAACATTAACGTCCCCCTGTGCAGCAGTGACAAGCAGTGGCAAGACCCACCCTGGGCTTGTTGGGGTGGGCACAAGGTGCCCGTGGGGTTGGGAGCTGCAGGGCTTTGCTGTGCCAGCTCTGGGCCTCACTCAGGGCCAGGAGCACGGCAGCTCCTGCTCTCCCATGCCATGGGAAGGGAAGCCCCCTGTCACCACGGGTCAGCCTCCCAGGTGTTCTCCACCTGCACTCCAGGTGACCCCAAGGTGAGCAGAGCCCACAGGGGTCAGAGCAGGTCAGACTAGGAGAAGGGGGAAAGGCCAGGGATGGCCCTGCTGAAAAGGGATGGTGCAAGAGGGTGAAGCCAGAGCAGCGTCTAGGGACAAGGGGTCCCTCATGTTGGCATCTACCACCTACAGGTCATCCACGGGGCTGCCACCACCCCGGCCACCTGCCCTGGCCTGCCCGCACCAAGGGCTGTGGGCACAGTGACATGTCTGAGTGCTCTGTTCCCTTCCAGGGACTGCATGGCACAAAATGCCACCTGGATCACAGCACTGCCTGGAAACTCCACTGGTGAGTAATACAATACCTGGCACAGGCACCTACGGCTTTATCTGCAACAGATCAGGTCGGAGCAAAACCTTCTGAGACAGCATCTGGAACTGGTTTAACCCTCCCCAAGTTTTGCATGAAATACCAATTTTCCACCCCTTTCATTTAGTTTATTGAAATTAGGAGGGAAAACTCCCCCTCCTCCTTTCTCCTGCTGCCCCCACCCCTGGGCTCTCTTCTGGAAAAGCAGAGGAGCTCATGGAGCTGCAATGTCCGGCCGGGAGCACCTCCCCATGCTGAGCCAGGCAGTGGGGCTGTGCCAGCACAGCATCACCAGAGGGGTCTGAGAGGAAAAGCAGTGTGCCAGGTCACAGGCAGGGGCAGGCAGGGGCAGGCAGCAGCAGGGGCAGGATGGCGTGGAGGAGGCCCATGGTGACCAGCACTGAGATGGTTGGAGGAAGGCTGGGTGCAGCATCCCAAGGCAATAACCTGAGGGAAGGCACAGCTCCTCAGCTCTGCAGAGCAGCCTGTGGCACCATGAGGGGCTGTGCCAAGCTCTTACCAGTGCTGAGGTTTCAGAG
This sequence comes from Certhia americana, assembly GCA_018697195.1. Lineage (NCBI taxonomy): Eukaryota > Metazoa > Chordata > Aves > Passeriformes > Certhiidae > Certhia > Certhia americana. The sequence continues at coordinate 15,288,172 of CM031870.1, forward strand.
GAGGGATGTTTTAACCAAACCTGTTATTTTCACCCCAGACCCCATCGTGCTGAGCCACAGGGCCTCGCTGCAGAGCAGGGACACGTGAGCTGCTGAGGAACCATCACACATGGTGGAAAATCAGCCAGATTTTGAACTCGGCTTCAAACTGCTCCAGCAGCTGCCAGGCTCCACATCCTCACCCTGAAACTTTCCTTTGTTGTTGGAGGCAAAGGGACAGAAAGGGACAGCTCTGGTAACGGCAGTGCTGGCCAGGAGCTGCCAGCTGGGGCATGAGGGGCCAGCTCACACACAGGACCTCAGCAGCTGTTTCCAGGAGCTGGCACCTCGGCTTTGGGGACAGATTTCCATGTGTTTTGCCCATGCAAGCTGGGGGCTGTGGAGGGACTGTGTCACTGCTGGCACAGGGCAGCAGCAGTGTGCTGTCCCAGGGGAGAGCTGGCAGGGGACAGGGAGCTGGCTCTCTTCCCACTGTGGGGACAAGGGACAGGGGTCAGGAACCTGCCAGGCCCCTGTCCAGGGGGATGTACTGGAAAACCAGAGCTGCACTGCCTCACAAAGACACTTGGTACTAAAATACCTTCCAGGCTGGAAGCACATCCCAGACCTTGCCTGGCGGGAGGCAGTGGAGGCAGATGTCCAGCTGCCTGCAGCTCTCCCTGGCACAGATCCACCATGCCGTGGGGACAGTCCTTGCAAGATCTGCCTTGGACATCTGAAGAGCACGGGGAGTGTCTGGAGGTGGCACGGACCCAGGCTGCCCTACCCCACCCAGACATCCCCCTCTGGAAGAGGGGTGGGGAGTTATGGGGCTGCTTGTCCCCGCCCTGGGTCCTGGGATGAAGTGGGGGGCCCTGCAGAGCTCAGTGACAGGGTCTCACTGCACAGCCCCACCCCATCCATGCCACAGCTCCCATGGGACTGCAGCAGGATGGCACCGTGCAAGGCCACCTTTCAATGCCACCACCGTGCTGCTGCCAAGGCAGGACATCATTTCCTGCCACTCCTGCTCCTGCAAGAGGGGGATGGAGGAAGAGGGGCCCGGTGTGCACATCCTTAGGGTGCAGTGGGTGGGAAGGGGGGGCTTCAGCTCCCTCAGAGACCTGCTGCAGGAGGGATGTGGGGGTCCTCTCCTGCACCACGGAGAGGCTTTAGGGCTGCTCCTGCCCAGAACAGCCCCCAAGCCCTGCTCCTCACCCTCATGCCTCGCTGCCCCCCATGAGGGGCTGGAGGGGCGTTTGTTTCCTGCTGGCACTGATCCACGCAGACCCCAGCTGCCAGTCGGAACGGAGAGGCGAGGGGAAGCCAAGAGCTGTATGATCAGGAGTGTGAAGCTCAAGGCTTAGCTGTCCTCGGTGCCGTCCTTCTCCTCCCTCCACCATCCCCAGAGGATTCTGCCTTCCCCCCCGTGCCGCGAGCAGCACCAGAGATGCGCCCACCTGCAGCAGCCGCAGGCTCGGAGGCTGCACTGAAACCCCTCTGCTCTGTCTCGGCTCTGGAGACAAAGGGGGGACCCTGGGAGCCTCCCCAAACCCCCAGCACGCTGCTGCCCCAACATCCAGCTGTGTCCTCACGCAGGCCCAGCCCCACAAGTGGTGGGCATAGGCTGGGGCTGGGCCCTGGCACAGGACATCGCCCCTGGGGAGGATCCCTGTGCCCATCCTGGGCTCTATGCTGGGTGCTGGGAGCACAGACACATCCATCGGGTGGCACCCAGCTCCCACCTGCGAGGTGGGGAAGCAGAACCTCTAGGGACACCTGGGAAACCCATGTGCCAGCTGGGGGCCAGGGAGGGACAGGCTGTAAGTAGAGCCAGATCCCCCCCAGCCGGATTTCAGCTCCTCACTGTGCATCTCGAGGGTCATGCCTGCTCTCCACAGCCGAGAAAACTGAGGCTTGGAGGGGCCAGCCTGTCCCAGCCTGGCCTCAGCAAGGTGCCACCAGCATCCCGCTGGGCATCTGGGGATCTGGGGGTGTCCATCCCTGTGGTGTGGAGGTGGGATGTGACAGCTCTCCACACATAGACAACCCCTCTGGGGTTCCCTCCCTGCACTCAGTGATGGCTCCATTCCCCAGAGCCAGCAAATGCATCCAGGGCAAGCAGGCTCTCTCCTCCATCCCTTACTTCTCCATCCTGCAAACCCCTGGGGTGTCCCAGGGCTCAAAGCCTCCTCCTAGCAGAGGGTTGCACCTATTTAATTAGAGGTGTGAAATGATCTCATTAGACCCGTGGTGGGCTCTTTGTCCAAACTGCTCTCACAGCACGTGAATGGCTTGATTCCACTCTGCTTCATCCTTTTCTTTTTTTTTTTCCTTTCTTTCTTGGCCCGGTTTCCAAAGCACTCAAAGTTTCTACGCTCCTGTTATGTGTGGGTATGTCTCTGTGTCCAGCTCTGCAACTCTCGAAGCCAGCAGCCAATTTCAGCTGGAGTCGGTGGAGGGATGGAGAGTCCAGGGCTGCTCCATCCCCACACATTCTTGAGGAAGGGTGGGAGATGCTGCATCCCCAGCCCTGTGTTCACTGGACACAGCAGGAGCCAGATAGATCAGGAGCTGTTGAGATACAAATCCCAAAGCCAGGGCTCACCCCCATTAAACCTAAGAATAATTTGCTCCTTCCTACTGGAAATCTTGACTTGATGATGCTTAGGCTGGTTCACTGCAGCAGTCTTTTTGACTGAAACATCCATTTTAAAGCACTCTTCCCATCTAACAACCACAGAATGTCCTGAGTGATACATCAGGATCACCCAGTCCAGCTCCTGGCCCTGTACAGGACAAACCCAACAATCCCACTGCCCAAACTCTCCTGGAGCTCTGGCAGCCTCGGGGCTGTGACCATTCCCTCCCTGGGCAGCCTGGACAGTGCCCAGCACCCTCTGGGGGAAGAATTTCCCTGAGTTCCATGGAAGCTTCCCTGACGCAGCTCTGATGAGACTGAGGAAGAGGAAAGGAAAAGCTGAGCAGTGTGAAACTTATCTAGGGCACTGCCCAGGAGCTGTGTCAGGGCAGAGAGCTCACACCATCTTACCCAGCTAGGATCAATGCCTACAGATAAAAATCAAGCCTTGCCAATAAATCATTTCCAGACCTGTCAGACAGAGGGGTGGCATTGCACGGGGATGAAGGCAGCTGGAAAGGCTGCAAGCCCTGCACTGCCACAGTGCAGCAGGCAGGGGCTGCCTGGCAGCAGAGGAGCCGTGCAGCCCCGCTGGTGGTGACACAGCCCAGTCCTTGCCCTCCTGCCCCTCCAGCGCGGTCCCCTCACGCCCTTCTCGCTCCCTGCTCAGGCCCCCCTTTCTTGGCCCGGTGTTTGCCGGCACAGGTGCGCTCTGGTCCCCCCCACCGCTGCCCTTTTTTTTAATTAGACGATAAAGAAAGCGTCCTTTTGAAGCAGGTAGGGGATTCCTCGCATCCCTGGCATTGCTGGGCTGCCTGGCTGTAACCCTATTCCAGTTAAAAGCTTTCTGCGCCCGTCCACGGCCCCACACCTGCAGCCAGATGCTCGCGGGCTGCCCCCGCGGCAATTACCCGACGTGATGATTAACTGAGGGAGCTCAGCAGGGACGGGCACCAACCCCTGCCAGCTGCCACTGCCTTCACGCGTGCCGGCGGTCCCCACTCTGGGCAGCCTCTGGGGAGCTCAGCTGATGGTGACTGCTGGAGGGACCCGGGGCTCGGGGTAATTGTCCCCTCCCCGTACCCATCTCGGGAACTGGGTGCTGTCGGCACGGGCGAGTTCCGCACAGAGCCCAAAACCCAGCTGGCATCTCTGCTCCTCCCGGCCTGCTGGGTGACCAGGGGAGAGAAAACTACGCAGCGGGGCTCGGAGTCCTCTTCTGGACAGGGTCTTTGCTCTGCGACCGCAGGCAGCCTCCAGCCCTCCAGCAAAGGCAGCAGATCTGATGCGCACAGTGCAGTCACTCCTAAGAGGTACATCCCCCGTGAATGCCCTCCTGTAGCCCAGCACACGGTCCCAAGCACATGGCCCCGCGTGTCCCCTCACTGTGCATGCCCTGCCAGCGCCACACGGCTCCCGTGGGACTGCGGAGCCAGGGAAATTCACCCGGCATGTGCCTGTGTGGGCTGCAGCAGTGCCCCAGCCGCAGGCAGCACAGGGGGAGAGAGCCCCAGGCAGCGCTTTCACCCCTTCTGTCCTCTGCCAGCTCCCCACGAGTGCCCGACCCCCCCCCCTACCGTGCCACAGTCAGCATCTCTGACCCCCCTGTGCCATGGCCAGCATCTCTGACCCCCCCCATGCCATGGCCAGCATCTCTGACCCTCACTGTGCAACAGCCACCATCTCTGCCCCCCCCGTGCCACAGCCACCATCTCTGACCCCCCTGTGCCACAGCCACCATCTCTGACCCCCCCGTGCCACAGCCAGCATCTCTGACCCCCCTGTGCCACAGCCAGCATCT
>CM031870.1:15302178-15356741 GCA_018697195.1 Certhia americana
CCAGCTTTTGGGTGCTGCCAGCCTCACCGGGGCTGCTTCCCCCCCCCCCCCCCCCCCCCCCCCAGAGGGTGACACAGCAGGGCTGACCTCCTCCTCCTCTGCATGGAGCCCATTCTGGATGTGCCGGCCCTCCAATGCTGTCTCTGCACAGGTGGGGGCCCGATCCTTGGCTTCCCAAGCCCACCAGGCAGCAAAACCCTCGGGATCCCCCATCCTCCGCTGCCTCCCCACCCCAGCTCCGTGTGGGAGCCCCAGCTGGGCACTCACAGGCAGACCAGACCCCTTCACACTTCCCCCTCCCAGAGCACCAAGCCCTCACCACCCACTCTGCCAGCAGCAGCCCCAGTTTCTCACAGCACCCTCTTTTCTGAGCCATTCGTCACGGCCCCCGGCACAAAAGCCAAGGAGAGAAAGAGACAAGGAGTAGGAAAAGGAAGGAAGATAAAAAAAAAAAAAAATTTAGAGAAAGGGAGCAAGAAGGAAAGAAAGAGGGAGGACAAGGCGTGAAAAGAGCCAGGTCTGTCGCCGAGAGGGGAGGAGGGGAAATTATGAAATAAATGAAGCACCTCAGCAGTTCAGGGGACACTGGAAGACAGCCCGACCGCGGCTGAATTTTAAATGCCTGCCGCACAATCGATCCTATTTTGCGAAGAGAGGAAGCTGTGTCCAAAGACCCTCATGTTTATTCATGAGGAGCCTCGCTGGCCCCTCCCACCCTATTGTCTGGGGGTATTTATTTGGGGGCATCCGTCTGGCCCGATGAATGGCGGAGGGGTAATAAATGGGCTGGTGGGGCCGGGGAGGGGAACCGGCTCAGGCTGCCCTGCCTCCCACCCCCCTCCCCACTGCTCCTCTCAGCCCCCTGGGGTTGTCCCCAGCCCCCCAAGGGACAGGCAGACATGGTCCATGGAAAGGAGGTTCTGATCCACCTGCACAGGAGGCCAGGGGGGACGATGAGGAGACCTGAACTCCCTGTCTGCAGAGCCAGGCTGCCCTCTCACACCTCTCCTGCTGACAAGGAGCAGCTTCCTCCAGTGGAAACTCCTCATCCTCCCATGGTGGGAGGTGTTCTTCACCCAAACTCACTTTGGTCATGCCAAGGGGCTCAGGCCCTTCAAAGCACAGAAGTGAGACCCTGGGATGTCCTGTGGGTCTGGGGGCCCACATGCTGCCAGCCTGCTCCCACATGCTGCCATCACTCCTCTGGGGTGATGTGAGTCCCAGAGAAACCCAGCAGCCCTCCTGCCAGTGGGGCTGGGGCAGTGTGGGACAGCGGGGCTGAGCTCCTGCAGGCAGCTTGGCTTCATCCAGCCCAGCTTTCCTCACCTCTTGTGCTCAGGGAGCTGTGTCCATCCTGACCCTCACCCACCTGGGACACAGCACTGACACTCATTTGCAAAGTCATTATGAGATCACCCATCGGGAAGCTGGAGCTCATCAAATTCGACCTTGAAATAGAAGCTACAGCCTGGCAGCTGCCAAGGAGAGGAGTGAGGGAAGGAGGGGCTCCTGATGGCACAGGAGACAGAGCACACTGTCACCCAGACACTGGCTAAGGTGACATGGTGCCAGGAGCAGACCAGGGCTGCTCGCAGCCACCTTCACCTTGACAGCAAGAGCCCACATGGATTCTCCAGCCCAGGCACCTGAGGATGGTGGGGCAGGGGCCACTGGCCTGGCTGGCAGCTTCAGGAGCAGATGGTACTGTTGGCAGGGGAGCACAAACCCCTCCCCACGTGAGCCAGGAGCCAGGGTGATGGAGCAGCTCCCCACGGGCTCTGTTGGGGCAGGAGCAGGCTCCCACACCCTGCGTGCCACTCGAAGCACAGGTGTGCCCCATCCTGCACCACACGGGCCCACACGCCAGCCCCGAGGCACCACGGCCACACCTGCCTCCATCCCTGGCTCTGGATCAGCAGTTTGCCTGCAAGCTGTGTCCGAGGAGGTATTTTTGGAAGGGCACTAAGTCATCAGCATAGGAGTCCCCTTGCAGCCACATTAGCCTGGGCACTGCTGCCAGCTGCACTTCCCTGATGCCTCCCATTCTCAGACCTTGACAGAAAGCTCCCCTGCAGCCACCAGCTCACTTTGGGTCCTGCCTCGCCTCCTTCCCACAGCCCAGCCCCTCTGCCAGCATGTGTCCCACCTGAGAAAAAGTCTCCAGCAGGTTTTGGGACAGTGCAGGCTCCACACAGGTGTCGCTGGGACAGCCAGCAGATCTCCCTGGGTGAGGGATGTCCCCCAGGCACAGCCTCTTGGGACAGAGCAGCCAGCGATGCTGCTGTGGATCCTGCTTCCACTAATGCTAATAAACACTGCTAATAAACCCCTCACAGGGCTCTGCTCCTGGACCTTCACCTCCTAGCTGGGGTGACAGCACACAGCCTGAGAGGAACGGCAGGAGAAGCTGGTTGGGAAAGAAATGGGTGGAAAGACCAACCCATGCTTCATCCCAGCTAAATCAAACAGCTCTTGAACGAAAGTGGGAACAGGGAAGTGATGTGATGAGCTGGAAGCCTCCAAAATCCCCTCACCCCTCCATTCAGGTGCCACAGGAGAAAAGATGGGGAAAATGACCATGACTGAGAGAAGAGGGTGACCAGATAGGCTCCTCACCAGCTCACCTGCCAGCCAGCCCACATTCCTATGCCTCTGGCAGGGTTTTCCAAGCACGCTGTGTTTTGGAGACCTCACTCCCCACTAATGAGATGCTTCCTAGGTTGTAATTTGGACAAGTTGGCTTTGGTTTCGAGAAACCAGAAGGAAAATCCTCTCAGCCTTTCCGGCTGCTGTAATTGGATGCGAATTGCTCGATAAATGTCTGCAGCCAAACACCCCTGAGGCCGAGGGACGAGGAGGGAATGTTGAGCTCCAGAGGGGATGGATGGCTTCTACCACGGGGTGAGCTTTCTGCAGGAATGCTTGGCTCTTCCTGACAAAGGGAGAGAGCTGGGGGGCAGACCCCCAGCCTGCTTCAGGTAGGTGCTGACAGGGTGGACAGCCCGTGTGCAGGAGGCTGTGACCCTCCCACTGCCCTCCTGGCCTGCCAGCCCTGTGCCCTGCAGGGCCTGGGGGTCCCTGCAGGGTCGGGGGACAGTGATGCGGGCACTGACCCAGCCTTGGGGGACACTCCTCGGGATGAGCTGGAGGCAGGGAGAGCAGGAGGGAAGAGACATGGGACCAGAGAGTGTCCCACAGGCACTGCCTCGTGTCTGTTTGGGCAGTGGAGGGTCCCCTGACCCCTAGAGCCACTTGAGTTAGAGGAGGCCCAGCCAGACTTGGGGCACAGCCTGGCCCAGGGCCACAGCAGCTGCCAGCAGCCCCTCACAGGGCACCTCACTGCAAGTGATGGAGTCAGCTCTGATGCTGCATCCAAGCCTTGGGGATGCCCTGTCCTCCTTCCATAGCCATGAGATGCAGGATAGTGTCCAGACTGGGCTCCACATGCCCTTGGGGAGAGAGAATAGCCATGAGCAGCACTGGTCCCCACTGTTGCCCACCACTGATGGGGAAGCCCACCCTGTCCTGCACTGAGCCCTCCATTCCTTGGCCACCCACCCATCCACCATCACTCAGCACACGCTGACAGTGGAAGGAGCATCTCTGACAGCCCAGCACGACCCACGGACCCTGTGCAAGTCCTGCACACATGGAGAGCTGTGAACAGCCCCCCATGCAGACACTGACACACACGGTGAGACCCTCGGCTGCACAAACTCACTCCTGGGGATATATTTAATCAGGCAAGGGGAAGAGCCCCAGATGCCCAAAGCTGCTAACAGACAGATGCAAACATTGAGCGAGACACCCCGAGCCCACGACATGTGCATACACACAGCCGGACACATCCGTACACAATACCTCATTAAACATGGGCAGTGTACAGCCCCAGATTAGGGCTGGCGGGGCTGTGGGCACCCAGCCAGCCTGGGATAAAGGTTCAACTTCAGCTTTGACAAGTCCTGAAGACTCACAAGCTGTTCTCATGGGATTCCAACACCCTGGGCCATCAGTGGGCACAGAGGGGCAGCCCCGGGCTGGAGCAGAGGGCAGAAATTCTAAAGCTCACGCAATCCTGGAAGTGGATTCTGATCCCTGAGCCTGTAGTGAGTGTCCCTGGAGATTCCCCATCCCTGGGAGTGCTCGAGGTCAGGTCAGGCAGAGAAAGATTTCCAGGAGGATGCACCAGATGTCCTTTAAAGATGCGGGCAAAACCCCCTCCGGTGTTACAGCCTAGAGACTTGGTTGGCTCGGGCTTGGCTCCAACGCCTGTGTGCCGCCCGTGGGACCGTGCTGGGAGCAGATCCGGAACAGGAGGACCCGCATCCCTCCGGGACGGGACCCGGCACCCTAGGCTGCGGCGGCAGGGCCCCGCGACCCCCGTCCCAGGGCCTTTGCTGCCACCTCTCCGTGCTGCCGGGAAGGACAGCCCTGCCCTGGGGGATGCACGGCACGGCACGGCCCCGGGGGATGCACGGCACGGCCCCCATGGTAACAAAACTTCTCCTCCCAAAGGTCTCTCCTTACTCTCACACCCTGACCCCTCTGTCAGCCCCCGAGGGCTCCAGCACAGAGAAACTCCGTGGAACCTGTGAGGTTCCCGTGCTCCTGCTCCCCTGTGCCCCACACCAACCCCACGTGCTCCTTGTGCCCCACATCAGCTGCACTCCCAATCAGCTCATACCTCACCTGCCCCACACCAGATGATGTCCCACATTCCCCTCATGCCCATCATGCCCCCCATGCCCATCATGCTCCCCATGCCCCTCATGCCCCACATTCCCCTCATGCCACACATGCCCCTCATGCCCCTCATGCCCCACATGCTCCATGCCCCCCTGCTCCTTCTGCCACTCCCACCCATCACCCATGGGTGATGCCCAACCCACCTTCCCAGTGAAGTGCCCCACCTTAGACTGGGAGGGCTCCTGTGCTGCTCTGGGACCAGTGCCATCTCCAGGGGCTGGTGGGTGTGCAGCCAGGTGTGTCCCAGAGAGGACAGGGCAGGGGTGATGAGCCACAAGGGTGTAGCTGCCCAAAGCAGCCTCTGCACGCTCCCTCATGGCACACCACGGCTGCCCAGCCAGCAGCTGGCAGGATGGCACTGGGACAGGCTATGGGGGGGTTTTCTGGGGTCAGGAGACCAACAGGCCTAGGAGGACGTGCAAACATAGGAGCTGGGCCCCTTCCATGACCATTTCCCTTTGGAACAGGCAGTGGAATTAAGCAAGTGATCCTGAGAGATACCAGAGGCACAGAGCTTCCTTCTCAGCACCACTCTGAGCACGGCCGCCAGCTTTAAGCAATGTCTCTCCTGCCAAATGCCAGATGGACTTCAAACCCCACATGGGCATCCTGGAGAGAAAGAAGGCCATAATGTCACCAAAGCCAAACCCCCAGAGCCAGGCCTGGGAAAGAGAAACATTTCACATCTTCATTGTGTCACCAAGTCCTCAGCAGTACACAGCAACAGGGAAACACAATTATTGAGACAAATGCAGCTGCCTCCCACATGAAAGAAACAGAACTGGTCCAAGCCGGGGAGCTTGGGAGGAGGGAATGAGAAAATTTTCATTAAAAACTTTTTTGTAGCGACAGCAGGGCTGAATGTACATTGCGCTCACACACACAAACACACAAACACAAACCAAATAAACAAAGGCTCTGACACACACTGAGGTCCTCCAGTGATGCCTTGAATTGGTTTGGGGTGGGGGGAGGAGAGGGTGGGTGGGAGAGCCTCCCTGCAATGCCACCACCTCAATGGATGCCCTCTCCTACACTGACAAAAGGCAGCCTCACACATGCCTGGAGAAGCTGGTCCCAGAGCCCATTTACTGTTCTTTCCATTGTTTTGCTTTAATGAGTTGCTAGCAAGGGATGACCTTTCCCTCTCCCTCCTCAACAAAGAAATGAATACAATTCTCAAAATCGCGGGGGAAAAGAAAACATGTCAGGAAGCATGATGGCCACAGAGCTACTAAAGATGCTGGAGACAAAGACCCAGAGAACCACAGCAAGCTGGCACGGCTGGAGAACCATGGGGCCAGGGGGCATCAGGAGCACCTCAAGAGGAGGGGAAGCTCCTGTGAGCCCAGGGCTGCAGGTGCAGAGTGCTCTGGGGACCAAGACACACGGAGCAGGTTCCCAAGAGCTGCTCTGGGGTGGGACTCCACCTGCCAGCCAGCAAGGGGACTCATGTTCATCCTGAAGAGCTGGCACCCCAGAAAGGAATGAGACCTGCTTGTACCCACCAGAGCTGATGGAGTCCAGATTCACAGAGACCCTCAGGCCCCTGCTCCCCACCACCCCAACACCTCCTTAGGGTACAACAGCAGGGCTTGGACCTCACTGACCCTGCCCAGTTGGGCTTTACCACATCCCTGTCCATTCCTTTGACAGGGATAAGAAAAAATCATAAAACACTGAGGTCAGCACAGCCCTAAATGTGCCCTTCAGCCTGAATTTATCCTGCCTGGGTCCTCACAAACCTCCAGAGATGCCTTCTTCACTTTGGGGCAGCTCTGCTTCTCCTTCTGGCACAGTGTGCACCACTACTCAGCTCTGGGACAGCAGGGCTGAAGTCCTGGTTTCTGCTGAGCTGGTGAGACCAAAACAGGCCTGTGACCCTCACCTGGCTTCAGCTGGGCAGGCCATCCCTTCTCTGAGCTGTGGAATGAGGAAGGGCTTTGGATCCCTGCCTGTCTCCTGCAAGCTGGGGGAAAAAAAAAGAGCCCTGGAAGCCCAAGGCACATCCTCGGTGTCCCAGAAATGAAGTGACTGCTCTGAGCTGTTGTCTCCATAGCTCGGTTATCCTTGACTGCCCAGGTGGCTGCCCCAGGGGCTCCAACAGAGAGGGGCACAGCAGCAATCAGACCTGGGGACAGCTGGTCTATTTCCATTTGCTTCCCTCGCCCTTTCCGTGGCATCTCCAAGCTCTGAGAGAAGACACAGCCACGCGTGTCCCACCACAGGAGGGCTCTCCCCAGCACCACAGGCTTTAGAAAAGGGGCAGGTTTCCCCTGGCACTTCCCATCCTTTCCGCCTGCTGCAATCCATGTTGTGCATTGGCAGCTCCACCCAAATCCCTGCCAATGTCCAAACATCTGCAACTCCTTAGCATGCGGCATTCTCTCTCTTTCTTTCTTTCATTGGTGTTGCTGGAGTTAACCTCCCTGCTCCCCAGCTGTGGCCCCACATCCACCACCCAGCTCTGTGCTTAGGCTGGGGATCACTCCCAGCCCCACAGCCTGAGCTGTGGGCACACAGCACCCACTGTATTTATTTCGGTGGGCTGGCTTGCCCTGAGTTTTGGGGCTCTTGCAGAGCATTTAAGCTGCTGCTGTTTAGCATGGAGAAGCACAGCCACCATGAGAACTGGCAGACAGAGTTGGAAGGCCTTCCCCCATCTTCTGAGATGGGGAGCAGCAGCCAGCTCTTCCTTTCCCTTCCATCTTGCCTGGATTTATCCCCCATCCCTGGAGGCCGTGAAACAATGCAGCCACCAGCCCTGCCATTCTCCCATGGAAACAGCTGCCCTTGACCCCATGCCATGCCGTGCCATGCCGTGCCATGCTGTGCCATGCCATGCCCACAGCTAACCTCCAACTCTCTCCTACCCCATGCTCTTCCTCCACTCAGCAAATCCTCCTTAAAAGTCCCTTTTGCCCTCTTTGCACCTGTGTGGGCTCCGGGGAGGGCAGAGGAGTGCTGCAGGTCATCCAGGCTGCCCCCAGAGCCTGGACCAGAGTCCATCCTCCCCGGATGCTCAGCATGGAGTCGGAAAAAATCACATGGGAGGTTTTCCATTGGAGGACACTCCTTCCCTGCTCGGTGTTTGGGGCTGGAAAGCTCTCGGAGAGTGAAAGGGGTTGACACTTCTTCTGGCAGCAGAGTTCAGTAGGGGTCAGAGCTAATCCAAGCAGAGCCGACAGGAGGGGAGGGAGGTGGCGGGGAAAGCAGAGCGTTGACGCGCTGAGAGGTAAAAGCTGTGTCAGACACTCCCAGGAGGGAGGAAACAAATGTATAATCAAAACAAAACCGGCTGGGGCTCGTGTGGGTCTCCGGGGGGCTCGGGTTTTGTGTCTAGCTGCTGCAGTCAGCACGGAGGGAGAGCAGAGCTGGGAGTGCTGCTGGCAGGGGCCACAGTCAGTGCAACCAACCTGCAGCCAGCTGAGGACCCACCCGGCCTCAAAGCCACCAAGGTTCCCAATAGTCCTCGAATCAGCCCACGGATGCTCCAGGCTTGCTCTGTGTCCCACTTCCAAGGGATGGCTGGGTGGGAGCTCAGGCTGACAGACAGCCTGGGAATCATGTTAGAACCCAAAAACCCTCCTGTGCCTTCATCCCGTGTCTGCAGAAAGCTCCAGACAACAGAAACACAACCAGCAAGCCAAGCCACCCGCGCCAGAGGGAGAGGAGGTCAGGAACAGCTCAACAGAACCTGAGCTTTCACCCTGCCAGCCATGCTATGCTGCTCCCATCACATCTGGAGACAGCACTGGAGCAGCCCTGAAGGGTCCTGGAGGTGCAAGTGTGGCTCTGTGAACCCAACATGAATCATCCGGGACACTGCACACATGTGGAGAGCCAGCACAGATCGAAGGCAGCTCAGGGGAGACCTTCGCCTGCCAGCACATGATTGACTTGGTGTTGAGCCCCAGGCACTGGTCCAAGCCATGGGATGATACTAAGCAGTGTCTGATAATAAAATCAGCACCAGACAGCAGAGCCCATTTGTTTCAGATCAAGGGGATTACCAAGATTTTTACAGGTTTGCTAACAAACAGGGTATTTCTGTGGAGACCAGATCCATCCAGGGATTTGTCCGGGCCAAATCCATCTTCCAGCCAGAAGTCTCAGCTCTGACATGGGGAGCTGTGGGCAGAACATCTCTGTTTTTCAAGCACGCTCTTTGTTCATCTTAGCAAGGGTGCAGGACTGAAAAAAAGATTGAAACAAGTCAAAATGTGGGGATTTCTAGTGGTTTTGAATGTTTTGGGGGACTGAGGAGGACTGAAATGATTCATTTCCCAAAACGGAGTGGGATGCACAGGCAAAGTGATGTCAGGGGCATGCAGGTGCAGAAGGGCCCTTGCAGGTCCTATTCCTGCAGCCTGGCAGGCTCTGCATCACTTGGTGTTGGGATGGATGTTCCTCATTGAGCTCACAGCCCTGACCCATCCATCACACTGGTCCCCAGCCCAGAGACAGGGCTGGAAACCCCAGGAAATGAAGCCCCCAAGGCAGGATTCCCTTCATCAATACCTGTTCATGGAAAATCAGCAACCTGTGTACACAAAAATCTGCACAAGCAATCAGGAAGCTTTTAGAATAGCTTAAAGCTTCTGAGTCTTCTGACTATGCCAATATCACATTTTCATGTTTTCTTCATGGTGGTGGCAGCTAAAACCTCCCTTTTCCTTGTCAAACCCCCTCAAAAGAGCAAAGTGGAAGCCCTCCAAGCACTCTGACTCCAAGGTTCTGGCCCTTAGAAAAAACATCTGGAACTGGGGAGGACAACCTGGCAGAGCTGCAGTGCAAAGTTGTGGTGTCCAGGTCTCTGATGTATCAGCTGCAGGAGACACGGGATGCACTAAAGGCTGCCTGAGTCACGCCACCATCCTTTCAACCCCTCCCTCTCCCAGTACACCCAGTACGAGTGATAAACCCAGAAGGAGATGAGCAGTGGTCGGGTACCTTGCCTGGGAGCACCCTCAAATCGATGAAGAGTCACAGCTGCAGTCTCCCCACCAAAACTGTCCTTGTTCTGAACTATCTGAGCCTTTCCCTGCAGCCAACCCCTCCCATCCCCCTGGCAGTGGGTGCTGGCTGTGGCTGTTTTACCACGGGGAGTGAAGGCAGCAGCAGCCCCGAGCCCCACAGGAACTTTTGTCCACTCAGCAGCAGGACACACTGGGACAATGGGGTGCCTCAGTGGAGCAGGGCCTGGCTGGGACCAAACACAGGAGCAGCCATCCCCCCATGAGGGCTCTGAGATGGGGTAGGTGGATCTGGAGCAGCGGAGGGCACCATGAGGGGCTGTTTGTACCCCACCCTACTGCCTTGCCGGGGCCTGACACCCTTCCAAGAACGCTTTCAGTACAAAGAGGACAGTCTCCCCCAACTTGCCCCATAGAGCACTGGTGTGGTGTGTGTGGTGTCCCTGCCCCTCGTGCCCAAATGGCCCCTCTGGGCACACTCCTTGGGGAGACCCCAGCCAGCACAAGCCCATCCCCCTCTAACAGCCTGGCAGAGCTGAGCCCCTCTGACTGCATGGCATCTGAGGGGTTAAGAAAACTGAACCTGCCACAGGAGATTTGAGCAGAAACTCCACTGGAGACCTTGAAATCCTGTTAATTGATGCCACACATGTGCTGCATTTAACCTTTGCCCTTTGCTGTAATAGTTTACACAAGTGGCACGGAGGCTGATGTGCAAGGGCGGTTCGCACGAGCCCCAGCCCGGGGCAATCACACCGGGCATCCTCAGAGCCAGGGTCCCTCCTCCCTGCCAGGCTCTGCCATCCCAAAGGCACTGCTGAGCCCTCTGATGGGAATTCGGGCTCGTGAGCCCTCACGCAGGAACCAGCAGCTGTTTGTGGACAAGTCCCATGCAAAGAAAGAGTAATTATTGCATTATTTGCAATAAAACCCCTGCCGTGGTCTCTGGGGAAATGCAACCCTGCCAGCTGGTGCCCAGGCATCCCCATCCTGCTGGGTCTCACCCAGGGATGCAGAGAGGAGCTACTGCTGCTTGTGGTTAACACCAAGGGTGTGGGACAGCATCTTCCCAGCCCTGCCAACGGGAGATTTGTTCTTTATCACTCAGGAAAATACTGCGGAGGTGCGACTGGGAACAGAAGGTCAGATCATTGTTAGCTCCTATTATAGCCAGACAAAGGACAGAGCAAATGAGTCCTCATGACTTTATCTGTCCTAAAGTCACCTGAGTAGGTGAAATATTAAAACATTTTGTGGCTTCTACCTGATAGGAGTGATGCTTCAAACCACCTTGTTTCTTCCACTGCACAGCTTTGGGGTTGGCCCCAGGAAGGTCCTCTGACAGCAGGGCACCAGGAGGAATGAGGAGATGGTCTCCAGGGCAAGGTAGGAGGCACCAGGGTGTGTCAGCACCAGGGATTTGCAGGGTTTGTGGTGATGCCCTTCATGCTGCTCCTCAGCCTCAGGAGCTAATGCTTCATCCAGCACGGCAGTGCCCAGGTCACAGTGAGCAGAAGGACACGACTCCCAGCTGGCACATTGGCAGATATGTGGTGGATCCACCACATTCCCTAGGCTGGGTGAGTCAAGACACAGAACTCTTGAGTCTCCAGGGCCCTGAGCACCAGGAGCAGCCCCCCAGCTATGAATGGTGCTCCTTGTGCCCCCACTGTGGTATAGGCAGCTATGAGCTGCTCTCGAACAGCCCAGAGGTGGATTTACACCCTGTGTTTTGTCACGGCTGCTGTTACCCTCCTGTCTTCACCAACCAAGGGATGCAGAGCTGTGGCCAAGGTCTCAGCTGAAGAAGGAACTGACACTCTGTATGTTCAAGTGCAATAGCAGCCCTCAGCATTGGGTGCTGTGGAGGAAAGAGCTTCTGGATGCAGGAGAGCTGGTATTACTATCCACACCCATTCCTACTTCCACAACTCCCAGGGAAATCCCTTCTGGTGATGCCTTAAGCTTTAGCTGTTATATTTTTTAGATTCTGGGCTGTTTTGGTGGGGGGTTTAAGGTTTCATATTCAGTGTTACTGAGCTCTCTTCACAGAGCAGGGACACAAAACAATTCCTTCTCTGGTTTGATACCAAGGACAACTTTCTGCCCCAAGAACAAATCCAAGGGTGAAGTGAGAAGAAGGAAAACCAAAGAGGATGGAGCTTCATAACCTTGAGCTGGAATTGGACAATTAACTCCAATGTGCTAATGAACCAGAACTTATCAAAGTGTGAGCCCTGGTGGCCAGGTGTCCATTCTGTGCCCATTTTGGGGTCACCTTGGGTGTGGCCCAGCCAGGCTCTGACACTGCCCAGGTGTGCCCAATGAGGCCTTTTAATAAATCCCTGTTTTATCCTCTTGCTCTGTGCAGTCTCTGCTCCAGCTCAGCCTCCAGAAGGCATCACTGGTAGAGACACAGGGCAAGGAGAAGCAGCTCATGATGGGATGTGACTGCCAGAGTCACCCCAACCCACACTGCCTCTCATTCACAAACTGCTCCCCCAAAGACAAGTCCCAGAGGTTTCCCTTCAAGTTCATACCAAAAGATGCAAACAAAAGGTTCAAATCTGTCCATTTCTCTTCCTCTTGGGAAGATTTAAATGAGGTATCTGAGTTCATGTCACTGTTTTTGCCTTTCCTCCACAGAGTTGGGGCACTGTCATGGTTTTGGTGCTTGCACAAACCCTGATGCTGGTGCAAAGATGTGCTTCAGGAGAGACACAGCCCCTCTGGGTTCCTCCAACCAGCTGCAACCCTAAACCCAGTAACACAGAAGGTCCTGTTGTATTTCAGAATATTTGTGACCAACCAAGCACGGGTTAGTCTGGGGGAACAGGAGTGTCCTGGGGCATGACACACAGTGGGGTAGCCTGAGGGCTTCTCAGAAACACTTGGGGCCACAGCTCTGGTAAATCCAGATCTCCAAGAGAACCAGCACCAGCAGGTTTTACTCAGGCCTCAGCAGGTCCTGCCTGGGAGTGTGTGACCCAGGTTTTGGGCAGCGGTGGGGCGGGCTGGGGGTGTCCCAGTGAACAGGAACTTGCAGGGGCAGCTGCCAGCACTGCCGGCCTCAGGCACCCCGAGAGGGAAGGGAGTCAGGGAACCTCAGCCCAGGCTTTATCTCCAAATGTTCCTGACACAGCCATCAGAGCTACCCAGCCAACATCCCAGGGACAATTCCCTTTGAACGGCCGCTTTGTCTGGTAACTTTATTTACACTTTTGATGCCAATGTTTATCCACTCTTTAAAAAGCTATTCAGAGCGTCTCCCAAATTAACTTCAGATGTGAGAGCAAGGGGAACATTCCCTACATCATATTTCATACTCTTTCGTGTTATTTAATTCTTGGAAACTCCTTTTCTTAAATATAAAAATATTTTTTAAAAAATCTCCAAGGTTTTGGAGAGTATAACCTCTCCCTGTGTGGTCTCTAAAATCTGGCTGTAAAGCTCTTTCCTAAAGTTCACAAACGCCGTTATAAATCGTCTCCTTATCTTGCTTATTGGGTTTCTGCTTTCACTGACACACATCCTGGATAAGGAACTGCCCCAAGTGGCCTCCACCACCAGTGGATCTGTGCCCCTGGCAAGAGCAGCTCCGTCTGGGGATGGCTGGCATGGATGGAGGGTGATGGAATAGGTGGGGTGGCATGGGAGGGAAGAGGTGTGTGGGGGGACAGGGTGAGTGGAATAGGATGGGTGTGATGGCATGAGACAGAGCAGGGTTGAACAGGGTAGGATTGGACAGGAAGAACAGAAAACGGGGTGGGAGGGGGTAGGTGAAATGGGATGAGGGGGATGGCATGGAATGGAGTGGGATGGGATAGGGTAAGATAGAATGGAAAAGATGTAGGGGAATAGGGAATAGGGTAAGTATGGGATGGGTGGGATGGGATGATGGGATGGGATAGAATCATGAGATGGGTCAAGATGAGATGGAGACCAGACCAGACCAGACCAGACCAGAGCATTTGCTTTTCCCCACTTCCCCACAAACCTTCCCTCGGATTTCAATCTTTTTCCTCTTCATTCTCTTTCAAGAATGAAATTGACTTTCTGTAGAGGAGAAAGAAGCCCAGAGCAGCCTGGTGCTCTCAGAGCTCCCTGGAGGCCCACAGCCAGGTCCCTGGAGGGCTGGAGCAGGTCACCAGCTCTGCTCCACACAGCAGCAGCTGCAGTGGCCCAGCAGGATTGAGGTCCATCCTCCTGGGAAGGGGCTGCACCATCAGCCCCCAGACCCTGCCAAGTGCCTGTGGACATTTCTGCATTGGTTCCCCCAGCAATGACCAGCTCAACTGGAAGAAGGCATCACCTACACCCAGAGTTAACCCCTCCATTCCCAGCTGGCATCACCGCTAGCTCCCGTGCATGAGGCAGAACTGTCAGCAGTCAGCTCTTGGGCTGTGGGTTTCCAGCTCTGGGGGAAGTTAAAAGGACTCTCCCCAGGAGGGCAAGTTTCACAAAAAAACAGTAGGTGGGTTGAGACAACCTCCAAAGCCATCTATCAGAGCCCAAACCCCAAAGCAGTGCCCCCAGCCCAGGATGTCCAGCAGAGGAGGTCCAGCAGGCGAAGGGGCAGCAGGAGAGCTGGGGACATGGACAAAGATTTTGTTTCTGCTGCTGGGCCAAGCCAGAGCAGTGTCCAACCAAAACTGCTGCATCTCAGGGGACCCCACAGCTGTGAAGAAACCTCTGGACAGGACTAAGGAGGACCTGATGACAGCCAAGGGCTTGGGCAGGGAAGAGGGAATCTGAAATTCTGTGTTATTTGGATTCAGGGAGCAAGATTTCCATGCCGTTTACACCCGCCTTGCCCCAGGGCACAGTGTACCAGAGAAATCCATTCCTGACCAAAAATGGGGTCTGGAGACATGGAGGGTGGCTTTTTGTCAACCCTGCAGCTCTGATGAAGGGGGACAGCTATGCTGCTTCTCTGGCAGGGATTTTCCAGGTGGGAGGTGAGGCTGCAGGGCAGCATCCCATCAACTTAGACTGGAGCTGCTCATCCCCAAGCACCTCACCCTGGGCAGCCCAGAAGGGACAGAGATCCCCACGGAGGCCGTGGTTGTGGGAGGGCACTCAAGAGGAATGCAGGGGAGGCTGCAGCACCGATGCAGGCATGGTCAGGTGTGCAGGTGAGAGGTGGGAAGGGGTGATCACCTCCCCTCGGTGGCAGGGGGGTGCAGGGGTGGTACTGCAGGCTCCTGGCAGGCTCAGAGACATCCGTTTACAGAGCACTTGGGGATGCTCAGAAGCCAGGCGCCACACAAGCACGAAATGTCATTACAAAGGATATGATTTAAGGCCAACCAGGGCCAGGAGGGGAGGGGGATCCAGTTTGCATGGAAGACTATACAAAATAAATCCTGTCCAAAAGGCTTCCCGCCTCCACAGCAGAAAGTGGAGCTGTATCAGACGGCCTGTCTCTGCCATGCTCTCCTTCTTCCTTTTACAGGCATAAGAATTTTTTTTTTTTTTTTTTTTTTTACTCATCTTTGCTGCAAGACTTGCTGGGTCCTGCCAGCTGATCCATGGCCAAGGGGAATGTTGAGAGAGGAAGGAAAACGAAGGGATCCAGATCCCCTCCATGGTGGGATCACAACCTGCAGGGTCAGCAGAGGGATGTGGGCACCAGAGGGGCACAGCACTGGCATCACTGGCCACGTGCAAAGGTTGGGAGAAGCTGCACCAAAGGAAAGCTGGTGAGCCAGAAGCCATGTCCCCAGTATGCCACCACTCTGCCCCTCCCATCACAGCCAGACTCAGGGCTTCTCTGCTGGGTTCAGAACTGGCTGGATGGCCAGGCCCAGAGAGAGCTGGTGAGCAGTGCTGCATTCAGCTGGGGACAGTCACCAGTGGTGTCCCCTCTGTGCTGGGGCCAGCTCTGTTCAATATTTTGAACATGGATGAGGGTATTGAGTCGTTCATTAGTAAATTTGCAGATGACACTAAGCAGCGAGTGTGTGACCATCTGTTGGAAGGGAGGAGGGCTCTGCAGAGACCTGGAAGGGTTGGATGGATGGGCAGAGTCCAACAAGATGAAGTTGAACAAGTCCAAGTGCTGAATCCTGAATTTTGGCCACAATAACCTCCTGCAGTGTTACAGGCTGGGGACAGAGTGGCTGGACAGTGCCCAGGCAGGAAGAGACCTGGGGTGCTGATGGACAGCAGCTGGACAGGAGCCAGCAGTGTGCTCTGGTGGCCAGGAAGGCCAATGGCCCCTGGCCTGGATCAGGAATGGTGTGGCCAGCAGCAGCAGGGGGGTCATTCTGCCCCTGGACTGGGCACTGGTGAGGTCACCCCTTGAGTGCTGTGCCCAGTTCTGGTCCCTCAGTTTAGAAAGGACCTGGAGGGGCTGGAGAGGGGCTGGGAACACAAACCCTACGAGGAAGGGCTGAGGGAGCTGTGGATGCTCAGCCTGGAGCAAAGGAGACTCAGGGATGAGCTCAGCACTCTCTGCAGCTCCCTGACAGGGGCTGTGCTCAGGGAGATTGATCTCTCTCAGCACTGACAGAACCAGAGCACACAGGCTCAAGCTGCACCAAGGGAAAATTAGGCTGGATATCAGGAAGAAGTTTTTTACAGAAAGAGTGATGAAGCAGTGGAATGTTCTGCCCAGGGAGATGGTGGAATCACCATCCCTGTATGTGTTTACAAACAGACTGGATGTGGCACTGGGTGCCAGGGTCTGGGTGAGGGCTAGGGCTGGGTTGGACTCAATGATCTTGGAGGTCTCTTCCAACCCGGGGATTCTGTGAGTTCTGTGAATTCTGTGATTCTGAAATTCAGTCAGCAGGAATCCCCCCCACCCTGAGACTCATCTCCATGGCTGCAAATGGAACAAAAGGAAATTGTGGCCAAAAGGATTTGCCAAAAGTGCTGCTTCTTTAATTTTTAGGGAGATTTCAAAGTGAAAATTTCCCATTTTCAGCTTTGCTGTCACTTTTTCCCACTTTCCCCACACAGGGCAGGTAAGAAGTCAAATGCTATTTCCATGGGAAAGGAAACATTCTCCTCTCCCCTTTCCCATGCATTTTCTAGGAAGGAAAAGAAAATCTTGAAAAAGCTGGAGGAAGGGGAAGCCCACTGAAATAAAATAGCCAACAGCAAAGTCATTGGGAAATGTTAAATGAACAAACAAATGGTTCATTTGTCTTAAATTTCAGACAAACTGCAGAGCACATGGATCTCCATCCCCACCAAAGCTCAGGCAGGAGAAGAGAAGGAGGTTCTCTTTGGCGTCATTTGGTGATGCCTCAAAACCTTTCATGCTCCTTCACTCAGCTCTGTGGTCTCCTCCTTTTCCCAGGAGAGCTGCCTGCAAGGTCTGGATGATTTTCTTTGTCCTTTAGCTCTGAAGGAGGGTGAGGAGATACAGCTCCAAGCCTGGATACCTCTCTGATTTCGCCTTAAGTCAAGCAAGACAAACCCTGGCCCGCAGGCAGTTTTAATGAGGAATTTGTAACCCTAATTAGAAAAATAAGGGCATATTCACACAACATATAAATCTAACACAAAGGTTAAGTCGAGAGATCCAAGGTCTAGAGAGGAGAAAAAACCAAAGAGGCCCCAAAGTTTCCGAGTTCCTGTTGGCTTTGGAGAGAGGTCCAAGCTTGGGAAGTTCAAGCTTCTCCAGATCTCCAGGGTCTGCAAAACCTGTGCTGAGGCTCTCCGGCTTGCTCCCACGGTTTCCGGCATTTCCTAGTGAGGGAAGGTCTGGGAAGCAGTGCAAGAACAGCCTTTTGCAAAGTATTTTGGCACCCTTGCTTCCAACCAGGATGCAGAAAGTACAAAGGCTGGGAAAAAAAAAAATTTAAAAAAAATAGGTAGAGGGGGGCTAACTGAAGGTTTCAAGCATTAGCAAGTTTGGCTTGGGGGTGGTTCAAGTTGGAGGTGAAAGTTGGGGCGAGGTGCTCGTTCTCCATGAGTCAGAACATCCGGAGTGGCAGGAAGCTGAGGATTGAGAGGCGGCTGTCAGGGGCTGAGCCTTTCACCTTAGCTGAGCTAAGGGCTGGCGCCATCTCCCTCTGAGAGACTAGAGACTCCAGGGACTTCTGAAGTTCCCCAACAATGGAAAATTCCTTCCTCTCTCCCCCCTCCCCCCCCAAAAAAAAAAAAAAAAAAAAAAAAAACCCCAAACCTCAATTTGGGCAAACTGAACCATAACCATTTTTGCTCTGATTCTGACTTCCCTTGATTCTGACTTTTCCATTTTGGCATCCTGCAACAGCAGATTACAAAGTGCCATTTTTTCCCTAACCTGCCCTGGAAATGGTCTGTCCTGAATCTGCTGAAAGGACGTGTTCTGATACTGCCAGAAAAAAAAAAAAAAAAAAAAAAAAAAACAGAAAACAGGTTTCAAGTGGAAATCCATGCAGTTTCCCAGAGCTCAGCCATGCCACACTGCTCAACGCTGCATCCTCCCGTTAGCATTTTGCTGATTGACCACACAGGCAGCACTTCTTTTCTGCTGAAACACCACATCAGCACCCCTTGTCCTGCTGTTCATCCAGGGTCTGTGCTCCAGCCTCCTACACATCCCCTGATTTTGGGTGTCTTACAATTTATGCTCACAGGGTTTTGGGAAAGAGGCTTACAGACACCTAAGAGATGCTTGCTGGAGCTCAGAGACTGTGTGAAGGCAGAACCAGCACTCTCATTTGGCAGGCACCAAGCCAAGGTTAAGGCTGCTGGTGGCTGCTGTGGCTGCCCCACCTGGTACTTCCACCTGGCAGGAGATGCACATGGACAAGGCTGGAGGGTTTGTCAGGTCCCAGGTGGAAGCTGCAGCTCCAGGGTGGTCCCACAGTGGTCCAGGCTGGAGCCCATCCTGACACCTACAGCCCATCCTGAAGGCTTTCTTTGCACCAGGGTTGAGCCCAGTGCGAGCAGCAGGCACACGAGCATCCCTGGAAAGATCTGTAGACTAGGAAGAGCCTCTCCCAACCTGCTCTGCTCTTCAAAACCAGCACCAGCCCCTGCCTGTCCAGCAGAACCCATTTCTTGGGAAGGCTTTGAATAGGGATGGAAACAACATATGCAACCCAGTTTGCAAAAACAAAGCCCAAACAAAGGCCATAAAATCTAATAATTAACAGAGCAAATAAGCTGAAGGCCCATTAGGCTGCACATATTAGGTAATGACAAGTAGTTTGCAATAACCACTTCTGAATGGACTTCACCCAATATGCATTTAATTAGGGTTTAATAAAGCAACAGCATGTTCTTAAAAGCCAATTAGAAACATATTCACTGAGGTTTAGAAGCTATGTAATAGATGCCTGTAGGAACCAGATACGTGCTGATTACATAGCTATTAATCCTCAATAAAGGGTCTAATAATCATTTTGTTCTTCAGGAGCAGGCAGCTGCTTTATTAAATCTTAATGAAACGCATACTCAGGAGCTCTCCTTCAAAGGCAGCCTGTGTTAGGAAGATGGGTTTAGAAGTGGCAGTGTGCTGAGAGAAAGGACCCCCTCCTCATCACCACCTCTGCCACCATGGCTGAGGGTTGGAGGCCAGCTCTGCTTCCGGAGCAGGGAAATGCAGCCACACAAGTGAGAGATCACTGGGCCTGAGAGGACCAGGAGACATTTCACCCTGTGCTGGACATCTCCTTGCACAGGGAAACATCTCCATGAACCAGGATATCCATCTGATTCACGTCTCCATGCCCAAAGCATCTCTGTGCAGCTCCCATCAGGAGGGGAGCAAGGCCCTGGGGTCAGCGAGGCCGTGCCACATTCCCTGAGGACCAGCTCAGCCACTTCTCCAGAAATTCACCTGCTGCTTGTGTTGATGGCTGCCCAAAAGGGAGTGACTGAAGTGAGCTCCCTTCCACCATGCTCCAAAGAGGAGCTGGTTTGACTGAGGGCCTGGGTCACTCAGGTGGCGGCTTCCTGCCTTACCTCTAGGCTTGGAAGTTGATCTAAAACCTGGCAAGCCATTCCCATGACATTCCCATGGACACACATCCGAACGGGTCACACCCTCACCTTTTCACCACAACTCCATGGGGAGCCAGAAAAACACCATTGCAGGACTAAAAACTGACACAGTGCAGAAACTTTTCATAAACACCCACCTGTGTTTTCACCTGCTGTTTTCCCACCCCTCTAGCACGTGGGCTTGGGTTTTCCATGTTGGCTGGAAACTTTAGCAGCGGCGGTCAGGCTGCAGCTGATGCCTTAAGTTTTAGCTGTTATATTTTTTTATTCTGGGCTGTTTTGGTGAGCACTTTTAGGTTTCATATTCAGTGCTACTGAGCTCTCTTCATGGTGTAGATAGACAAAACAATTCCTTCTCTAGTCTGGGACCAAGGACAACTTTCAGGCCCAAGAACAAATCCAATGAAGTGAGAAGGAAAACTAAGGAGGATGGAGCTTCCTAACCTGGAGCTGGAATTGGACAATGAACTCCAATGTGCTGATGGATCAGAACTTATCAAAGTGTGAGCCCTGGTGGCTGGGTGTCCATTCTGTGCCTATTTTGGGGTCCCCTTGGGTGTGGCCCAGCTGGGCTCTGGCACTGCCCAGGTGTGCCCAGTGAGGCCTTGGAATGAATCCCTTCTTTATCCTTTTGCTGTGTCTGGTCTCGGCTCCAGCTCAGCCTCCAGAATCACAGCCACATTTCACCCCTACACTGACCTGAAGATGAAGATGTGCCCGGTCCTCACCCTAGGAGCAGAGACCAGAAGACACCTCACATAAATATATATATAGAGAGAGATAAATAGCTATAGATATAAAGATATGTCATAGATATAGATGTAGAGATAGAGATAGATGAGATATAGATATAGATATAGATATAGATATAGATCTATAGATATAGATATAGATATAGATATAGATATAGATATAGATATATAGATAGATAGATAGATAGATAGATAGATAGATAGATAGATAGATAGATAAACAGATAATCCCTGAGGCACAAGCCCACAGCATGGGCCCCTCTCCCAGCCTGTCTCCCACACTGGAGCTGAACACTAGTGTCACCCCAGTGACACCAACCCTTGCTGAGCCACCAAGAAGGTGGAGACATGGGAATCATGGGGTGCACAAGGGAGGGAAAGAAGGACAACCATGCACATCTGGGCATCCTGAAGATTTTGACCTCAGGAAAAAAATATGGAGCCAACCGGGCTATATTTAATGAAGATACTGAAGGGAAGGATAATTTTTTACAGGATAATTTTTTAAAATTATTATTATTTACAAAATACCTGTCTAGAAGTCAAGCCTGAACTTAGACAGCACAAGGCAGGAGCCTTCAGCAAGGGTGCTTCCCATGCAGGGTCTGCCTTGCCCAATATCCCTCTCTTGTGCCGCATCTCTGAGTTTGTGGCGTCCCACATTCAGACAGGATGCTAAGGAAAGGCAGGAAAAGAATTATTTTGTTGGGAGCTCACATTTAGAGACACCCCACAAGGTTGCACCAGAAGGACTGCAGCTGTGTGTCCAGCCCTGCCAGATTACAGAGGAGCTCACGTGAGACCTTCGCAGAAGCAGACAGCTCAGGGACACCCAAATCACTGCCTTCAACAGCCACCAGCACACCAACATTTCTCTCACGCCTTTTTAAATCAAATATGGTCAACTGGTAGTGTGAAACATGCCTGTCTGTGGGTTAACTCTGAATAAAAGCTGTAGCTGAGGCACCACAGATCACCACAAGCTGGTCTCAGTCCCACAGGGACTGCCAGCAGAGACAAGAAGGGTTTGTCACATGGCAATTAGCTGCAAGGAATCCCCAAACCCCCCAAAAGCTGCTGCTCACAGCCCTTGGCCTTTGCCATAAACTTACCACTGCTCCCTGTTTCAGCTGGCAGCTGGTCCTCATTTCTAGACCTGTTTCCTTTCCACTAATTAATCATCTCCAAATGTGTCTCTGCCTGAACATGTGGCCAGAAATACAATGTCAGGACCCACGGTTTGAGACACAGTTGTGCTGCGTGTGAGGGGCCAGGAGCAGCAGTGGCAGAGCTGGGATGACCCTGTGTGGCCACCCCTGTGGCCACCGTGCTGCTGCAGACAGCCAGACCCCACCCTGCTGCATGCCCAGGGCACAGGCAGGTCCTGGCAGGGACAGTGGATGGAGCAGATGGATGAGGATTGAGAATCAGCCCCTCGTGCTGACTCCTGACCCCAGCACCCCACAGAGGGAGGCAACATCTGGCCCCATTCTCACATGGAACTGCAGCTTCTCCATGCAGAGCTGGGGCTGAAGTCTCTGGAGCGAAAAAACATGTTCAAGAGACAAAAGAGAATCAAAGAGAGGATGAAGAACTCTGCAGAGCCAGCACAACAAGGTCAGCTTGGTGTGCTACCCACGGTTGACACTCCCCAAGCAGAGCTGTCTGCACAGGGAGCCAGCCAAGAACAGGGACTTGTGTCCAGGACACCAGAGCCAGGGAACACTCCACTGAGCAGAGGAGCTGGGAACAGAGACCATTCCAACATCCTGGGCTCTGCTGCTTCAGCTCCCTTCCTCTTGGAACAGCTGGAAGGAATCAAAGTTTTCCTTTCAATATCCTGGATGAGACTTGCACAGTGAAGGTGTTCTGAGGCCACCTGTGCCAGGACATTTACAGAGTTTCACAGCAGAACAGTGAAGCAAAACAAGGGGAAGCTTTTTGATCTTTATGCACCTGACACCCCGAGGGAGCAGCAGGCATGGAGCTGCCCTTCCCATCCAGGTCTATGATTGTTCCTCAGGGCTGTGGCCTCAGGCAGCAGCACCAAGCCTCTCCTCTGCTGCAGCTGGGCAGAGCACAGAGGAGTGCTGGGAACCATGAAGCTCTGCAGATGAAGGATGCCAAGTGAACACCCTTTTTGACATTTAGCCTCTTTTCAAATGGCAATCTGTATTTTGAAGATTTTATAGAACCAAGGAGGATTTTGTGCTATGTTTTTCCAGCTCTTGCTCCAAGCCCCATCTACCCCAATAAGCAGCTGTGGTTACCCTCCAGAAAGGGAAAGGCTAAAACTCCCAAGCTGATGGCCAGTCCCAGAGATGATGAGTCCTTGGTACAAGGCTGTAAGATGTAATGTGCCTTGGGTTTCTGCAAGTGAAAGAACTGTAAGGAGGTAGGACTGTCCCCTTGGTAGGATCGTTGTCCTTTGGGGTCTGATTCGTCGTTGCAGCTCAAGTCTGCAGTGCTAGCCTGGAAATTGGGTGGTAAATAGCCTTGAGTGAGACTTCAGCACTCTGTGCCTCCAGGCCTGCTGGAGATTTGGGGGCTCTTGCTGTAAGAGCAGAGGAAGAGTAAGCCAGTGCCACAGTAACATCCACAGCAACATGGGTAGGAATGAGCTGGTTATGTTGGCCAAGGCATAAGAGACAGGTCTTGGTTTTGTTGGGGCAGTGATGATTCCCATCCCACCCCGGGAATGAAACCATGGGGTTTTTGTTCCCTGAGCAAAATGTATCCTCTTATCCAGCTCCAGAGGTTACTCAAGGAGTGTTTCCCTCATGCTGCTGAAGGAGGACCCTGGGAAATTCACACCTGTCAGTCTCGCTTCAGTGCCCTGTAAAGTCCTGGAAAATATTATTTTGGGAAGTATTGAAAAATACCTGGAGGACAATGCTGGCATCAATCACAGCCAGCACAACTTCATGAGAAGAAACTCCTGCTTGTCAAACTTGATTTCCTTCCAAAGCAGGGTAGTCCAACTGCTTGATCCAGGAAAGCCACTAGATATGATCCTTTTGGGCTTCAGCAGGGCTTTTGATAACAATCTGTGCCAGGATCCTTCTGGACAAACTGTCCATCCCACAGCTGCCTCACAGGTCAGGCACAGAGAGGGACAGTGAGTGGGGTGACCTCAGACTGGTGTTCAGTCACTAATGGGGGTCTGCAGGGCTCCATCCCCAACCAAGTTCTCTTCAACATCTTCATTGATGGCTTGGATGCAGGACTTAAAGGAATACTAAGGGAGTTTGCCAACAACACTAAATTGAGAGGAGCTGTTGACTCCCTCAAAGACCCTGCAGAGAGAGCTGAGCAAATGAGAGGTCTGGGCAATCACCAACCATGTGGAATTCAGCAAGGGACAGTGCTGGATTCTGCACCTGGGATGGGGCAGCCTTGGATGTATGGACAGACTGGGAATGAGATGCTGGGGAGCAGCTGCAGAAGGGACCTGGGGGTCCTGGTTGAGGGCCAGTTGGAGCTGAGTCAGCAGTGCCCTGGAGCCAAGAGGGAAATCCCTGTCCCATGAGCACCAGGCTCAGCATCGCCAGCTGGAGCAGGGACAGGATTGTCCCACTCTGCTCTGCACTGGGGTGGCCTCACCTTGAGTTTTGTGTGCAGTATAAAAAAGACATTTAGCCTCTGGAGAGAGTCCAAAGGAAGCCATGAGGATGGGGAAGGGTCTGGAGGGGCCATAGGAGGAGCAGCTGAGAGCTCTTGGTGTGTTCATCTGGAGCAGAACTGAGGGGAGACCTCCCAAGGGGCAGCACAGTGATCCCTTCACTCTCATGACCAGTGACAGGACTCACGGAAATGTCTGGATCTGAGATGAGGTTTAGATTGGATGTCAGGAAAAAGGTTTTTTACCCAGATGGTGGTCAGGCACTGGAACAGACTCACAGGAAGCAGTCATAACTCCAAACCTCTCTGAGTTCAAGGAGTGATTGGACAATGCTCTCAGGCAAGGGGTGGGATGCTTGGGGTGTCCTGCATAGGGCTTGGAGCTGGATTCAATGATCCTGATGGTTCCCTTCCAATACAGCATGTTCTATGACTCTATGATTCTGTAATTCTGTGATTCTATGACTCTGTGATTCTATGGTTCTGTGACAAGGACTATTCCAATACCACCGTGCAGATCCCATCCATTGCTAGTGCCACTGCATGGGTTAGATCACCCAAGGCAAGCGAGGGCTTTAGTTGAGCAAGCCATCATTTCCTCACGCTGTGAACAAGCCTGAACCTTGCCAGATCAAATGTCACAGGGGCTGCAAGCCCTCTCTAGAAACCACCTTCACCAGGACTCTGCTGAATGGAGAGGACTCAGCAGCTACAGGGCAAACAGATCTCTGGAGCCATCCTCAGAGCCTCTGGCTGCTTCTGCTCCTGGCATAGCCCAGCTGAGACCTGTGGTGGGCTGTACCCAGCAGCACCACACCCTCGGGCCCAGAGGGAGCAGCTGGAGCTGAGCTGGGGGAGGTTTACCCTGACCACGTTCCCCATGCCACCCTGCACTCTGGCCCTGCTGCTAGCTTTGTTCCAGCATAGGCTGCATGCAGGGTTTCAGGACCTTCTCCTGCTGAGGGATTTATGTGTGCCAGCAGGATAAGATCTGCCTGGGCTGCAGATGACCAGCACACAAACCTCTGCAAAAGGACTGATGTCCCGGGAGCACAGGGCTGGCAGCTCAGAGCTGCCCATCCAACTCCCAGGGGCTGTGCAAACTCTCTGTCAGCCCCTCAGCCCTTCTTGGGGAGTGAGAAGCTCTCATCTCATCCCGGACATGAAAGGACTGCTCCCAAATTGTACTGAACATGCTTCCACAGTGCTGCCCAGGGAAAGGGCCAAGCACCCATGGCAGCTGCAGAACAGCCTGTGGGGTGGAGCAGGGGGCAGGCAGAGCCTGACCAGCAGCGGGGCTCTGCAATCATGACTCTTCCCAGCCCTTGCCAGCACATTAGAGGGAATGTGGGAGCCCTGGCCAAAGGTGAGGGGCGGCTGATGAACGAGGTGATAACTCCACAGCAGATGGTTCCAAAGGCTGCACCACGCTTGGGGGACGCAGACAAAACACAGAGGTGAAGCCCAGATGTTTAATTTCAGCATCTGGATGTGATTCCTAAACAGAGACACTCACATCTGACTGTTCCGCCTGAAAATAAATGGTTTGTTTGACCTTCCCCTTAGCCCGCCCCAATATTTTCTGGGTCTGTCCTAAACACACAGCAGCTGGTCCCTCCTCGCTGGGAGCAGCCCTGTGCCAGACAAGTGCTGCAGGCATCACCACTGGCACAGATGCAGGGCACGGCTCAGACCAGGGGCGAGGAGAACATCCTTCTGCACTGCAGCCACCCTGCTTTGGGCTCCCACTCAGCACATTTCAGAGCAGGACACCAACCCTGGGTGTCCACTCTGCCCGAGAGCCTGCTCACGGCCCCCATTCTGCCAGGTGCCTGCTCCTGCCCCAAAAGTCCTGTGGGAGTAGAGAGGGATGGGGCTACATGGTCTGCACCCTTACCCTCCCACCTTCAGTGCCTGAGATCCCCACCTAAGACACACCAGAGCAACCTGGCTGGCTGAGCATCCCCTGGGCTCACCCAGCACCCAGCACCCAGCACAGTCTGGCTCTCCTGTCACCACAGAAGCCACAGCATCCCATCACCACAGCAGGGACTGCCAGCAGGTGCTCCCACAGCCAAGAACCTGCTCAATGCCTTGAGATCACTGGGAGAACCTGCTCAGGGATCCGGGTCTCCAGGGCATGTCGAAACCAAGCAGTGCCCTTCCAAGGAGATATCTCATCTTTGGATCAGAGACGCCACGCGCCGGAGGATCCGCCACACTCCTAAAAAATGGGAATAGTAGGCGTTGGGTGGTGCTGAAACTGACAATGAAGATAGTGATTAGTGATGACGGGCAGTACTAATTATGGCTAATCTGCCTAATGGCCAAGTCTGAGGGTAGTGTGTGTGACTGATGGTGACAAGTGATGGCAGCTGAAGGACGCCACAGTGACCACAGAGATGTCAGACAATGCTGGTGGCAGACAGAGCCAACGAGTGGTGACACAGTAATCTGTTACTTGGGTTGTTTTTAATCCTGCAGACACATCTGGCTCCGAGCATGCCACAGTCCTGCAAGGCTCCTGGAGGATCAAACAGGCAGCACAGGAAGTCAAACCTCTCTCTGCAGCTTCCTGTGGGGTGACAAACGGTAACATGGTGTGGCACACCAGCTGACACCTTGGTTCACTCCAGCCCAGCTCCACCTGTGCTCTTAGACCAGCAAGAAGAGGGCAGAGCACGGTGGTGCAGGAGGTGTTGGATCCCCCAGCATAGTGGAACAAGGAGCCCAAGGCCCCACTGAGATCCAGTGACCAGCTGCCCACCGTGGGACACCCACCCTGGGACAGCCAGTCCCGTGCAGCAGGAGCAGCCCCACAGCAGCAGCACAGGGCCCCACGAGCCCTGGCTGGGACAGACAGCCGGGGCAATGAATGAGGCAGCCAGGGTGCCAGCAGGCTGTCCTGGGAGTGTGGGTGCAGTGGGTGCTGGCCCTGGGCACACCGATGGCATCCTCCACTGCCTGGAGCACCAGCCACAGCAGCAGAAGGGACAGAGGTGCCCCAGGCAGCAGCACCACAGCGTGGTGGCTCACGGGTGGAAGGCAGGCTGGCCCTGGGGGAGCAGGGCAATCCTTCACACGGGCAGAAAGGAAAGGGCAAAGCATGTCAGCTGGCTGTGATAAGAGCAGCCACACAAAGCAGGCGCCACTTGCAGAGTAATATGTTCACTGTCATCAGCCTGGCAGCACAGCAGGGGCCAGCACCTCATGCCCATCAGATTTATTCTCTGCCTGAGGTTGAAGCAGGGCTCGGGTCCAAAGCTGGGGCAGATCAGCCAAAAGCTGCCCAAGTATGAGCACAGAGCTACTAGAGATCATAGAGTGCAAGCAAACACCAAGACTGCTGCAAAAAGATGAAGGTCTGCAACCCAAGAACTGCTCACACAGCCTGCTGGTTTGGGGCAAAAAAGGGTTTGTGACATTTGGTTTGGGGCAAGAAAGGGTTTGTGACATTTGCCTGGGATGGATCTGATGCCTCTAGGAGGCTGAGCTGGAGCAGAGACTGCACAGAGCAAAAGGATAAAGCAGGGATTTATTAAAAGACCTCAATTGGTATACTTGGGCAGCACAAGAGCTCAGCTGGGCTACACCAGGTTGAACCCCAAAATAGTCACACAATGGACGCCTGATCATGAGGTCCCACACTTTGATAAGTTCTGGTTCATTAGCACATTGGATTTAATTGTGCAATTACAGCTCCAGGTTATGAAGCTCCATCCTCCTTGGTTTTCCTTCTCACTTCACCACTGGTTTTGTTCTTAAGCTTGAAATTTGTATCTGTTATCCCTGGTCCCAAGCTGGAGAAGGAATTGTTTTGTCTCCCTGCTCTGTGAAGAGAGCTCAACACTGAATATGAAACCCAGAACTACACACTAAAACAGCACAGAACCTGAAAAATGTGAAAGCTAAAACTCAGAGCATCAGGTATTGTGGTGGTGTGTCGTGTCCCCACCCCACAGCTCCACAGTGTCAGAAGTTCTGATAATCCTGGATGGTGGCTGGGCAGCGAAGCATCCCCTGACTGCACCAGGAGACCTTGCCTGGTACAGAAGGGAACAATCCTACCTGTAACAGGAACATCAGCTGCCCAACCAAGATGGGGAACAAAGGATAAGCAGTAATTCTTGTTAGCCTTGGTAAATCATTTACCTGAATCACAGCCTGAGTGAATTGTTACCATTGTTACGAGTTCTTTGGAAAAAATGAGTCGCAGCCCAAGTGGAACAGTACCATTGTTACCAGAAGAAACCTCCTGTAGCTTCCAACTCGGATACTGGCCAGGGTGGAAACTTACTGGTGACTAAAGCCAGTCATCTTGTGACCCTGTAAACATCACTCCTAAGGGAGGCCCTGCTGAACCTAAACGAGGCCTGTCAGACCCTAAAAAACTACAGCAGAGCTGGAGAAGGAGTTTCAGCAAGGGCATGCAGTGACAGGACAGACGAATGGCTTCCCACAACCAGAGGGCAGGGCTGGATGGGATATTGGGAAGGAATTGTTCCCTGGGAGGGTGGGCAGGCCCTGGCACAGGGTGCCCAGAGCAGCTGTGGATCCCTGGGAGTGTCCAAGGCCAGGCTGGATGGGGCTTGGAGCAGCTTGGGACAGTGGGAGGTGTCCCTGCCCATGGCCAGGGTCCATAAGGTGAACTTTAAGGTCCTTCCCAACACAAACCATCCTGGAATTCTATGGTGATGAACAAGATCTGCCCAAATCCCTCCCTAGCAGGGCTGCCCTGCCCACGCTGCAGCACACCCCAGTGCAGCTGCATCCATCAGACACTGTCCTTGGCACTTTCTTCTCCAAGACGTTCCAGGAAGGCAGCTGATAAAGCTGGGAATGCCCTGGTGTTCCCATGGGGATGTGGCTGCACCCCAGCTTACCAGAGTTCACAGGGACTTGGGAAGGAGGTTGGTAGTGGTAGTACAAACCCAGAGGTGGCCTGGCAGCCCACCCCAGCTCTGGCAGGAAGCACCAGTGAAGGACACAAGCACCAGTGGCTGCTGCAGCTCCCAGACCAGCCCATGGTGCCCCAGCCTCACATCCCCAGGTACGCCAGGTGCTCTCCTCTGGCTGGGGATGGCACAGCAGCACAGAGCCACTCCCAGCCAAAGCAGGCACTTCCAGAGGGACATGCTCCACTCTCACTTCCCACCCACTGATCTTATCATCAGGCACGAGACTCCAACACACTTCTGTCTCGATTTCGAATTTGCTCTGTTTTTAATTTGGGGGATGATGCCCTATCCAGTGCTGCAGCCCTTGATTAGCACACGCACCAGCACACACGCACACACCACACTGCCAGACTCAATCATACGTTTGCTCAAGACCTTTTGTAAATCTTTAGATTCAGACCAACTTTTCTTTTCTTACATGAATTTATTGTAGTCTGATATTTATAGTTTACTTAAAATAAATGGCTCCTTATGTTTCCTGCTTCCCGCTGCTTAGGCAAGGGTCTCGCAGAGCTGCTGCCTGTCTTCTCTCTTTCCTCAAGGGTTTACTATTCTTTTCTCTTCCATGTACACTTTTTGAGCAGATTCTATGTTTGCTGAACCTTGTTCCAGGTGTTTTCAGTGGTTCTGGTGAGCAAGACGCTGGTTCAGATTGAATCAGACATCACGGTGGCAGCTATGCCAAAGGGCCTTGGTGGAACAACATGCTGGAGGAGGAGGAGGAAGGGATGAGGCAGAGTGGTCTCTGGGTCACAGAGGCAAGCACAGATGCAGGCCATCATGCTCAGTCCCTTGCAGCACTGGGACATGAGGCTGCAGCACCTGGACTCATTGTTCTTGCAGGGGACAGAAGGGGTAGTGAGAGTCCCCATGGCCACCCTTGCTACCCTGCTGGGGTTGTGAGCATGGGGCACTTGCAATCCCCCACTGCAGGAGAGGCCTCCTCTGCAGAGCAGGGTGGGTGGTGGAGCTTCATGAAACAATCTGCTCCCACCTGGGCAGCTCTGACAAGGCTGCTCCCACCAAGGATCTCCAAGGAGAGACTCCCACCCCACTCCATCTGAGAGTCTCCAAGGTCAGACTCCCAGTCCTCTCCAGGCCCCTACTGCAGAACTTGAGAACACTCACAGTGGACTCATGATTTGTCCATGTCGTGATGGGGAATTTCCCTTATTGCAGCTCCTGCTGCTGCTTCTCACTGTCAGTCTGTGCATTTTGAGACGCCCCAGGTGTAGCATCCGCTTTGCTCTTGGATGCACAAATGCAGCAAAGGTGTGGGAGTCCTGACAGAGGAGGAAAACCTCCCAGGAACCTCAGCCACCAGGCAGACAGGCCTGAGGGGCCAATGAGGGAGAGCCAGGGACCACCTGAGAGAGGAGAAGTGCCCAGGCTGCTCCCTGGAGCCTTGCAGCATCTTGGGGTGCAAGAGGCAGGGATGTTGGTAGACCATCCCTGAAGGCAGCAGGAGGACAGAGGGATTAAACCAATGTTTACATGGCCTTTCCCACCCAGCAGCCTCCTGGCAGCTCTCTCCAGTGCTGAGGGTGATGAACCCCATTTGTTTTGGAAGAGCCATTTGTTTTCCAGCCCTCTGCTGGGAAGGGAATGCTTTTGTTGCAAAAATTATCCTCTCTTCTCATTTCAGGCCACGGGGCTCCACTTGGTCCTGTGTCCCCAGGAGGAGCAAGCCTTGCACACACACGTGCAAGCTCACACCCAGCCGTTCCTGTTGTCTGTGAGCAGGATCCCACACGCCCCATTTACACACCAGCCTACATGCTGCACATCCAGACACGTTTGTGTGAGCTCACACAAACATATTGCACACCCAGGGTGAGATCACACACTGCCCCTTGCACAGTGAGCTCACACACTGCCCATTGCACACCCAATGTGAGCTCACACACTGCCCTTGCACACCCAGTGTGAGTTCACACAGGTGAAAGAAGGAAAGGTGGGAAAAACCTTTTATCAGGGTTTTCAGTGATGGGACAAGGGGGAATGGCTTTAAATTCAAAGTGGGGAGATTTAGATTCAATGTAAGGAAGAATTGTTCTACAATAACAGCAGTGCCCTTTAGGCACTGGAAGGCACTCCAAGGTTCTCTCCAGAGCCTTCTGTTCTCCCAGGTGAACAACACCAAACATCTCAGCTTTTTCCCACAGGAGAGATGCTCCACCCTCTGACCATTTTTGATCCCAAAGTCCTCATCCATGCAGAAGCCTGGGTGTAAAAGCAAGGGCGTAGCCTGGCTTTCTCCTCCAGACAGCCCTGCAGGCACATCATCCCAACAGGAAGTGCTCCCAGCCAAAATCACCACATAGGCCAGGGCTCTTTCCTCATGATACTCTGAACATTGTTGCTTTTTTTTATTATTTTTTTTGTCCTTCTTTTCTTTCCATTCTGTTTCCTCTATTTTTCTTTTTTCTCTTCTTGTTTAATTATTATTATTGGGGTTTTTTTTTTTCCTTTTCTTATCTTTTCCTTTTCTTTTTTCTTCTTTCTTTCCCCCTTTTCTTCCCTTTTTCATTTTCTTTTTCCTCTCCCTTTCCTTTCTTTCTCTCCCTCTTCTCTGCTCCATCTGCAGGCAATCCAGGCAAGGACCATTTGACTTTCCCACACCCATTAATCATTTGCCATCTTGCTCTTCAAGCAGGGCGAGCACATGAGAGCAGCAGCACCACAGGGCTGTGGAGGGGTAACACAGGGCTGAGCCCCTGGTGGGGTGGGAGGACCCACGGCTGGGAAATGCCAGCAGATGAGTAAAAACCCTCCCAAAAAAGCTCCTGCAGATTGTATGACAATGGGCTGAATGGAACTGCCTCCTCCAAATGTTCCTGCTGGGAGCGGGGCCACCAGCAGCCAACGCCTCAGCAATGCAGCCAAAACAGCACCCAGTGGGCAGCTGTGACAGGAACCAGCACCCAGTGGGCAGCTCTGCCCATCTTGCCCTCAGCTTGCTGCTGAAAACCATCCAACCCCTGCAGATAAAATATCAGAAAAAGTGGCACCTGGGCAAGGTGTGGCCTCAGCTCCAGGGAGAGGGACCAGGTGTGAAAGTAAATCAAGCTCCTGGGTGCCACATGACATGAGTGTTCTCCCTGCCCAGCTTGTCCTAGAGCAGGCAGGAGGCCCCAGGGATCGCAGCCATCAGAGGAATTCTTCTGACAGCAAATGTTGAAGAACAAAGGAACATGGCAAAGGCCAACCTGAATTTTCTAGGGTGTTTCTGGATACAGGCTCTGGGGTTCCTGGTGGAGAGGGCAGATGACACCCAGGCCACATCCCAAGCCCCATGGCAAAGCATCTCCAGTGGGTTTGCACACAGGAGCTCAACAACCATTCAAGTGCCTTTCTCCTCATCTTCATCAAGGGCCTGGTCCTCGCCCAGCACCCACTAGCAGACCCCTCCTGGTCTGGGGGCCCTGGGCTGGGATAGTACCACCATTCCAACTACAAGAAACGAGACCCAGAGACACAAAATTCCCTGAGTGGCCCAGGCTGCTCACAGCAGGCTGAGGGCTGTGTTTCCCAGGCATGCCCATGGATTTCTTGGTCATCCTCCACATCTCTGGAGGCCTCACACAGCCTGGGGGCATTAATGGGGCTTCACTCCCCTGGGAAAGCCATGAGTCAGCCTGGGACAGGGTCTGGGAGAGGGGAGCACAGCCTCGGGAGCCAGCTGAGCCTCTGTGCAGCAGGATGTCCCTGTGGGGGCTGACAGCTCTCCAGCCTCTGGCCCTGCAGCTGGTATCAGCTGGGGTGAAGAAACACCTCATGGAGCCCTGGGCTCAGAGTAACCTCTGGCTCTCCTGAGCATCCTCATGGGGACACAGCCAAGAGACAACCTCACACGTTGGGAAATGTTCCCCATCCATGGACCACGGCACTCCTGGTGTGACCCCAGGGATGGGCACAGCACTTCCCCTGGGCCCCTGACCCTCCCTGACTTCCACAGCTCCCAGCTCTTTCTCTTCTGGCACAAGGAGCCTTCAGAAAGGATCCTGGGCATCCAGTTTGGAGGGGAGCTAGAGCCAAGTGCCTGGGGCAGGCCATGAGGATGCTGAAGTATTTCAGAGTGTGGGGGCAGGCCAGCAGGACCTGGCAGGCGATGAGACGGGAGGACAATACAACGGCCCGTTTGTGCTCCTCGCTCCCGGGCCCCCTGCCCTGCCCCATGCCATAGTAAGGCTGGTATTCAGGGATTAATTGATGTAATTAAAGTGTGGCATGACTTTGCCACGGCCTTCGAAGGCGGTGGCGGTGTGCCAGGCTCTGCGGGTAGAGGA
This sequence comes from Certhia americana, assembly GCA_018697195.1. Classification (NCBI taxonomy): domain Eukaryota; kingdom Metazoa; phylum Chordata; class Aves; order Passeriformes; family Certhiidae; genus Certhia; species Certhia americana. Next base: position 15,335,469 of record CM031870.1, read on the forward strand.
GGAGCCCCTCGCGTGCTATTCTCCCCACAGAAAAAGGGTGGGTCTGAGGCATGAAATTGGTGTAAAGAGATTGTCAGGGAAGCATAACCGTGCTGGTCTTGCTGTCATCAGCAGCTGCAGGGTGATAATTCACCCCGGGAGGCTGTTGCATCCCATCCCACCACAGCAGTACCTCTGGCAGGAGGTTGCCAGACCAAACACCAAGAGGTGTCCAGGCACGTCCCAGCCCAGCTGTGCCCCGTGGTTGCTCTTCTCTGGTTCTTCACTGCAGCTCTTGAGCATGGACAGAAGTTGGCCATGGGGCTGGGGGCTGCACTGGCAGGCTGGGGACACCTTTCCTCACCACAGACCATGCACAAAAGGACTGGGATGTCTTCAGCCTCCCCTTTCCCTGCCCCAGCTCTCAAAAAAGGCAGAATTCAAGCAGTGACTGTTAAGTATGCCAGCACCAGGCACAGAGGGCGAAGGCATGGAGCCTGGCCCTGATTTGTGACTGCTTGCCTGTGTGGGAATAATTTTCCCACTGGGGTTCCTGTGTCAGAGGGCAGCTGAGCCTGGGGCTGGCTGTGGCATGCCAGCTGGAGCCCTCCCAGTCCACTGCCAGCCTGGCAAGGCTGTGAGCAGCCCCTTGTGCTTCCAACAGCCAGGAGAGAATGAAGTGGTGCAGCCCAGAGAAAACAGGACCCCACATGGGGGATGTTAAAGAGATGCAAAAGAGGACACAGACATCCAGCCCCTCACCTCCCCCAGGGTGCTGGCCCTGCAGATATCCAAGGTACAGAGCAGCAGCAGGCACCACATCTCCCCCTCTGAGCACCGAGCACATCCCTGTCTGCTGGAGGGAGCCAGGGGTTCACCTGGGCTGCTCCACCACAGGAAAACAGTCAGACCCTGCTAGCTAGTCTGGTCACTGCAGGGTGAAGGAGTTCCATCCCTGTTCATACAACACAATAAGGTCACTGCAGGGTGAAGGAGTCCATCCCTGACCCCAGTGACAGCATCAGGACAGATCTCTCTTCCCTTCTAAGAGCTCCACAGCTCCTCACACTGCAGCATCTCCTTCATCCACCCTCCTCAGCATGATGCAGACACCAACCCAGCCAGCCCAGGAGGAGGCACAGACCTGTCAGCTGGTTCAGGAACAGCTCAGTGCCAGCATCTGCCCAGAGGCTCCAGCCCAGCAACCCCTGCAGCCTCAGGGCTGTGCTTTGCTTTTTCTGGGGAAAGGGACACGTGAGCGTGTGTCAGCTTCTTTCAGACAGCCACAGAGAGGTGATGGGTTAGGGCTAGGGCCAGAATGACATCACCAGCCAGCTGCTCCATCCCTGGCTCTGGAATGGTAGAACAGGCAGGACATCCACACAGCTCCAGCCACTGGGCTTGCTGGGCTGGGAACAAGCCAGAAGAGTCGCAACTGTGGGGAATCTCCCAGCTCCAGAGCAAGAGGAGCCACTGGGCTCCCCCCACTGCTCCACCAGTTTGAAGCAGGACAGAGAGCAAACATGAGCTCAACCTCCAGAGCAGCTGCTGGAAACCCAAACAAGCCATCCAGCTGCACCACTGAGAGCTGGGATCTCCCCATCCCTCCTTTCCAAACCCAGGGGCCGCTTCTTCTCAAGGCACTGCCAAGCTGTGCACCAGCTCTTCTGCCTGCAGAAACCACAGCTCCCAGCCTTGCACACTCTGTCCTCTCTCAGTCACTCACCAGCCCAGACACGGTGGCTTGGCCCATGCCCCGCAGACTTGGGCAAGCACACCCATAGCCCCGGGCAAACAAACAGCCCTTCCTGCCAGGCTGGCCACCACAGCCACATTCAGCTGAGCTGGCTGGGCCACCACAGGGCTCAGAGTCTCAGCGAGGTCCAGCCCTGTGGTGGCTGTGGGCTGGGCTGCCAGCCACTGCCTCCCAGCACGGCTGGCACAGAGCAGGGATGAAACAACTCACAAACAAGGAACATGCACAGCTTGGCTTGGCCTGCACACTGGAAACAGAGATAAGCTGCTCCAAAAGCTGAATCCTGGGGAGACAGTGCAGCAGGAGGAAGAGGATGGTAGAGCTGCCATGTGCTGCTGGAGAGGAGACAGCCCAGGCAGGTGCCTGTGGGTGCTAGGGAGGAGAAGCACCCCAAGGTGTGAGCAGAAGTGCCCGGCTCCAGCCACAGAATGCAGGGAGGTCTGCTGGGTTGGGGAGTGCTGTGCCATCCCCTTGTGTCACAGCCAGCCCTGCCAGAGGCCACGTGGCCCAGCACACACAGTGATGGTGGCACACAGAGGGCAGTAAATCCTGGAACTGCTCTCACCACTCTGACCCTGCACTGGAGCACCAGAGTACCTCCCCCTGCCTGTGACTGCATAAGGGCTGGAGTCAGAGCCTGAGTCTCACCACCCTCTCCCCTGTGCAGATCCTTGTGCTTTGCCCCAGGGAGCAGCTGCCTCATCCCTCTGTCTCATTGTCACTGGTCTTGCACACCAAGACACACTCACCCTGGGGGCTCAGCCAATCTGAGCTCACAGAGCAGGGCTGGGAGCCTCGGGCTGGGTCAGTGACTGTAGCTCTCCTGCTCCTGCACTGCTGCCTGCAGCGGGTCACCCGAAAGGGAGAGCATCCCTCAGGCTCTCCTGCTGCTCCAGAGCATGGCCCACAGGGTGTGGATCAGGGAATCAGGGCCCTGCTCTGGGGAGAGAAGGAGCAGCCAGCAGCTGGGACAGTTACAAAGCCTGTCCCTACTCATTTCCATCTCTGAGTCACTGGCTGATGCAGGCTAACAATACAGGCAGTTATCAAAAAAGCAGTTGTCGAAAGGGATAAGTCTGATTGTTCTTGTCACTGTCTGCCTAAACCTGTCTGCATACCTTCACGCCATGTCAACACAGTCCCCAAGACTTGGAAAGGCTCCCACTTCCCAAGTCAGCAGTTTGGAGGGCTGCTCTGAGGAGTTCCAGCCTCCACTCAGCATGCAGCAATATGCAGGAGACCAGCCACCACTCCTGCTGGCCTTGTCCCCTGGGGAACAGGAACCTCTGTGCTGGCTGGAGATGCCAAACTCTCCGCATTCCAGGGCTCCTTGTCTCAGCTCCTCACAACGAGGTCTAAAATTGGGAGAGGTGAATCACCCCCTTCTTCTTTGCCCTTAGGGCAAAGCTGGTCAGGAATTTTTTGTCATTGTAATTTTCCTAAAGGAAAATCCACTTGTGCCCAGCCATGCTTCTTAGCTCTCTGACCTTTAAGACTGGCTGGCTGCTGGGAAAGCAGGAAACAAACAGATTTGTTTGGATCTGCTCGATCCAGCTCAAAATTTTTTTGGTTGTGGTCCTGATCCAAAGTGTTTCATCTCAGATCAGTTCCACATTAATCTGTAATTCCCTGGCAGGCTGGAGTGCCAGCAGCACTGTGGCTGGGATGCTGCTCCCTCCTGAGGCCCTGCTCCTGTGCCAGGGTGGATCTCTGTGGCTGTCCTGCCCAGCCCTGGCCAGGTGTGCCGTGAGGCCCTCAGAGAGTTCAGCAGGAGCATTTTTCAGGAGGTGCAGGTGCCCAGCTGTGGGTACAGGGCTGTGACAGCCCCCTCACAATGTCCCCGTGCAGTTCAGTGCCCACATCTGTGCTCTGGTTGAGGACCTGACCCATGGAGCATCAGAGCTTGGGAGCTCAGCAGAAGTCTCTGAAGCAGCTCCTCACTGTCTTCTCTGTAACATTCTTTGCTTCTCTCTGCTCTGGGATGATCCAATTTCTCCCTACCCCTAGATCTCTGTCTTTGGACACTGTACCCCTGCCCTGCTCATAACTCTGTGTGTGAGCACGGAGGAACCTGCCCCGGCCAGACAATAAACCTGTGCTGTATCCTGCTGTCTCACTGGTGTGGGGCAGTCAGTCTTTCACAGCACAGAGCCATGGCAGGGGCACCTGTCACGGTCAGCACTCAACAGGGGCTGCACACAACCACTGGCTGCCTGTGCTTGTCCCACTCCAGCTCCCTGGGGCAGGCCCAGTCCAGGGAGATCATCCCCAGGGCAGGAGCTGGTGATGGAACCATGGGCCTGGGTGGAACCTGCTGACAGGCAGCTGCATCTGAGACAGAGCAGAGCTGCTGCCACCATGGGAAAACCTCTGCACACAGGTGGAGATCCAGGCAGGGTCAAGTCCTGTGTGGATTTTGATGCCTTCTGGAGGCTAAGCTGGAACAGAGATTAGACAGAGCAAAAGGATAAAGCAGGGATTTATTCCAAGGCCTCACTGGGCACACCTGGGCAGTTCCAGAGCCCGGCTGGGCCACACCCAAGGGGACCCCAAAATGGGCACAGAATGGATGCCCGGTCACGAGGTCTCACACTTTATTAAGTTCTGATCCATCAGCACATTGGAGTTCATTGTCCAATTACAGCTTCAGGATATGAAGCTCCATCCTCCTTGGTTTTCCTTCTCCCTTCACCCTTGGGTTTGTTCTTGGGCCTGAAAGTTGTCCTTGGTCCCAGACTAGAGAAGGAATTGTTTTGTCTGCCTACTCTGTGAAGAGAGCTCAGTGACACTGAATATGAAACCTAAAGCTACTCACCAAAACAGCCCAGAATCTAAAAAGTATAAAAACTAAAACTTAAGGCATCACCTTGGGGGTGCCACACAGCACAATTCTGTTGCACTTCTACTCCAACTCTGGGTGTCCTCAACCACAAGCAGAAAGGGTTTGCAAAGTGTAAGGATCCTGTCCTTCCCCTTGTTGGGATGCACACTCAGGTGTGCACACTCAGAGCTGGCCTAAGCAGGCTCACCCTGCTCTGCCCCAAAAGCAGAGAGGCCTCCAGCATCACTGCCTCTTGCTGCAGAAGTTTGTCCATGCACCAAAACATCACAGCCAGGCTCAGTGGCATTATCTGGAGGGTGGGAAGGAGCAGCCCAATGAACCTCTGTGCTATTTCTATTGCAGAGCAGTTGGGTGGCCCTAGGAACCAGCTCACACTCATCCTCAGGGAAGGGAAGCAGAAGGCATGCTGAAACTGAGATCAAGTTACAGCAGTGGCCTTGGGTGGAGGCAAGGTGTGCAAGGATCCTGATGAATACCATGAACATCAGTGGTCCAGCACAGCATGGAATCCACAGCCAGGACAGTGCTTTCAGAAAGAGAATTTTTTGTAATGTAAAAATGAGGTCTTTCAGGTCTTCATCTTTGCTACCTCCGAGGCCTTCTGTGATGAGGATTGAGAAGTAGGAAACAGCAGCTGCACCCAAACTGCAGGACCCAGAAACACATTTCAGCAGCAGTATTTTGTGGGAATCAAATCACATCACAGCTCCACAGCAGGGTTACAGTCATCCATCACACTGGAGCCAAAGTCAGTCAGTCCAGGCAGCAGGGGCTGAGCTGTCAGGCACTGTCCTGGACTTGCAGTGCTAGACCACTGCCTTTAGCAAGGCCTCAAGGTGCTGGGCAGATGTTTGCAGAGTATCAGACATGTGGAGATGATGTGCCTGGGAGCTCTGCCAGGCTCCTCCTTCAGGTTCAGAGGAGGTCACAGCCTGCCTGGTTGTTCATGGTCTCTTTATTCTGGCTGCCTTTTAAAATGTTTGCAGTTCTTTTTCTAGAAACACCTTTGTTGCTCCCAGCAATTGTTCTTCCTAACTCCACAGTAACTCACTTTGTATTGTTCTGTTTATCTTTCCAAAGATAGTTTGCCTGATTCTCCTTATCTCTTCTGTTCTTCTTAAAGAGCCTTGAATCCAACCAGAGCAGCAACTCCACTCCCCAGTTTTGTGGTTCAGAATGTGTTGCCTGTGCTAAACCATCACTCACACCAGCTGTGGACCCTTTGACCTGCCCTCTCCCTTGCTGGCTTCTGTGGGAAGGCAAGCTGGACATAGAGCCTGGAAAGAAACTGTGACGTGCTGTAATCCTCCTGATTAGGCATAATTTGTTGACATGTGGTGAAGAACCAAAGCATGTCAGAAGCTTTGTCAGAGGAGGTTTAGATCAAATATTAAAGGAATGTTCCTCACCCACAGGGTGGTCAGGCACTGGAACAGGCTCTCCAGGCAGTGGTCACATCCCCAGGCTCCTCAGAGTTCAAGGAATGGGTGGACAAGGCTCTCAAGCACATGGTGGGATTCTTGAGTCTGTCCTGTGCAGGGCCAGGAGCTGGACTCGATGGTCCTTATAGGTCCCTTCCCACTCAGGAGTTTCTAGGATTCCATGATTCTGCTGTGCTGCTGAAGGAGACTGGCCCCCAACTTTCACATTTATACCACAAACAAAGGTCCCAAGCTGTGAGTAAAATCAGACCAAAAACTACATGGGTCACCTCTCCCAGCATCTTCATGCTCCTGCTTGTTGGAGTCCAGTGGAAAGGATGTGTCTGGAGCAAGCCCACTCCACCAGGGCCAGCATGCCCCCTTTGAAAGGCCCCAGCACCTGAGAACAGGACTGGAGTTACCCACTGTGTCACTGGATCTTGCTCTCTGCTGGCAGAAGCCCAAGATCAAGCATTCTTCAGCCAGTTTTTCTCCTCTGGTTTCCTGTTCCTTGGTACTCCAGTGCAGCAGGATCTGCATTTCAGGCCAGCTGTTGCATACCAAGATCTGTCAGCTGGTTCCAAAGACACAGAACGAGTTTACACCAACCAAAGATCCCATGCAGGTACCAGGAACCATCACCTCTGCAATGTTTTTGGTCACCAGCAGTCCCATAGGGATCAGTGGAGCTGGCTCCTTCAGCCTGGATTCCAATGAAAATAAAACTTAAGCAATCATGCTGGTTGTGTTTGTTCATCTATCCCAAACAGCTCGTAACCCATCAGCAAATTTCACCCAACTCAGACTGGGCCATCAAGAAGCCAGTGCTCTGACTTGTCCTGTGACATGGGATTCCTCTCTTTGCCAGCTGCACAGGAGGAGCCCACACAGAAAGCTGCTGTGGGAGCTCCACTTCTATCAGACACCAGAAAAGAGTACACAGAGTTTCCCCAAACACCTCCTCACACAGAAACTTCAGGCAGGACTCACACTTTGCATGCCATCAGAGGATCCACCAAAGAAAAGGGAGCCCTGGGAGGTGAGGTAGCTTTGAATAGCTGTCCAGGCTTGCTGCCCTTGGATCTGCACTGAGGATGTCACCACCATAGAACAGCAAATTCAACAGTGCTGAACAGAGTGACCAAGAACACCTGTACCTAAAGCAGCCCCCCACCTTGTGAGACCAGCACCCCAAAATGTCAGGCAGCATCAACCACAGCTGGGCCCCAGAAGAGCATAAGGGTCATGATCTTGTCACCCTTCCAGATGAGTTTCAAAGATAATGGTGTTTGTTCTCCAGGTTTCACCAAACACTCAGAACAAAATCCAGGGGAAACAACAGATGTCAGTGACTGATGTGCCCACTACAGTGCTTAAGCTGGTCATAGGAAGAAGCGCAAAAATAATACAATTTCACTGTGTATCTAACACCAGTTACAGGCAAAATCAACAAACAGTCTTGGTATCTCTCAAGAGACACAAAGCTGGCAGCCCCATCCCACCCTCAGCAGACACATTGACTTTGGCAGCACTGGCTGCTGCCTGCTGCAGTGTCAATAAACAAACCATGCAGATATCCAGGGGAGGTGAGGAGACATGGAACGTGGAGAGGGGCAGTGCTTGCTATAAAAAGACAAGGGAGAGAGAAAATATCAGTCTTTTATTAATAATAACAGCTCGGTTTCTGATACACCCATGAGTAAAGAGAAGTAGGAACGCTGATGGGGGAGGCTGTCCTAGATACACTCCAGGAGACACAGTAGTGCCTATACTGCTGTTCAGCTGGGCCCAGCTAAGGAGGAGGTGATGCTGTTGCTTTCCTGTGGGCTTCCAGGAGCACCTTTACCCCACTCAGCCTGCTGCTCTCTGAGAACACAATCCCCACATGCCAGCTTGCTTGGAGAGGGGAGCAGTTCTGTGCCAGGCTGTGGCTGGAGAGCTAACCTGGAGCAGGGTTCCTTCAAACCTCCTCTCACACCCAGGTCCTTTCCCACCTAAGCTCTTAGCTAAAGTGCATTAGGCTGATGCAGTGGCTCACGTGTGACAATGCTGTGATTGCATCCTGGTGCTGTGGGAAACCCACAAGCAGAAAACTACGGCTAACGGTGCAAATTCAACTGACTGAGCTGTGACTAGTCTAACACCGTCCCTTCAGCTGCTTTACTGAGAGAAGGAAAGGTTGTTTCCAGCATCTTCAGAGAAAGAGGGCTGCCTGAAATGGAAACCAGAAGCAAATGAGCAGTGCAGGCAGCAGAAAATGCCAGGCCATCAGCCCTGAAACGCACATCACAGTACAGGATAGAGGACAGCTTGTGAAGTGCCCTTTGCCTGCCATCTGTGCCCTCGGGGGTTGTCCCTAATCTGGCTGAGAGTGCACTGCTAAGCCATTAAAAAGGGCATTAAACAATATTGGTCCCAGTATCAAAAAAAGTGTTGAATATCTGCCTTTTTCCTGTCCTTTGTTTCTAGGTCCTCTGCCCCAGCATACAGCAAGCCCACACTTTTCCATAACCTTCATTTTGCATCTGGCATGGTTGAAAGAGGCCTTTCTTGGTGTCTTTCATGTCTGCTGGCCCCAGCACTTTGGCTTTGCTCATTCCATTCCTGAAAGTTCAGGCAATGCCTCAATGCCCACTGCAGTCCCCTGTCCCTGTGCACACTCTTGAACTCCCCACCAAACACTGCTCTTACACCAAGGAAGCTGGTTCTTGTACAAGATGTTGCTATTTCCGTGGATCCAGGGCAAAAAGGAAGGCAAAGTTTCACTCCAGTCTATCCATGGGGAATCAAAAGTGAAATTCCACTCTTCCCAAAACATCTAGACTGTGCATACAGCATCGGACCATTTTAAGAGCAACAATGCCCCCTGCCTGTCTCCACTCCTGCACTCTCTTCCCATTCCTTTGAATTTTCCACCTACAAATCAGTTGATTTAGACCTGTCCCTTCTGTCATATCACAGCTACAACTGTGGTACTACTCTAGGTTTAGGGGAAATGGATCCTTTCTGGACTGAATTCTGTTCCAACATGGTGTAGAGTAGGTGTGGCTTCACTGAAGTCTCTGCTTTTCAGCCTGAGCTGGTGCTTGGTCAAGAATGAGACATCCTCAGGAGCACCCAGAAACTCAGCTCCTTCTGTTTGTTGCTTAACGTTCCACACTAGTAAGTTCATCCTGCCCTCTCCTTTCAACTCCATCGCCTTTTCCAAATTCCCACTGTGCCAGAGGTAAGACACTGCCAAGATCTCACCACTGACCTCACTAGAGTGCTCCACATCTTCTTGCTCTCTAAAGGTAGAGCCATGTTTGGAATCTCCGCTTTCTCCAAGTGGGGAACAAAAGTGAAGATGGAGGAGAGGCAGGTCCTGGTGCCTGAGGAGGCCTGCTGGACTGGAAAAGGTTTGTGGGATGAAGGGATACACTCTGAGCCATGATCTGAGCTGGGTACCCTCAGAGGAGAGCCTGAACCTGGAGCAAACCATGGAGACTCCACAGAGCAGAGCCGGAGAGTTGCCAAAACTACTCTCTGAACAGACACGGGGCTGTGGCAGGATCACAGGCACCCCTGACACAGAGGAAACGAGGCACTGGGAACCTGGAACAAGGGACTGAGCAGCACAGCAAGGGAAGAGCTCGGGGTGGTGAGTCAGAGGATGAGTGCAGGCACAATATCCGGCTATCACGCGGTAACCGGTGGCTGCATGGCAGCCTTGCAGTCCATGTGCATTTGCTTAGTCCCTGCAAATCAGGTCACTCCAGCCAGCTCAGGGCGGTTCTGTGGCATTGGCTATGTTGAACTGGCTCGTGTGTGCCATGGGTTAGGTGTGCCATGGATTAATCCAGTTTGGATTAGGGCACACACAGCTGCCCTCCCACTGCCAGCTGAGGAACAGCAGTGTATTCCTCTGCTGAGGTACAGCAGTGTATTCCTCTATTCTTGTCCAGGCTGTCCACACCCCCAGCTTCAGATCTGCTCCATTGGCGGGACAGGGGAAGCTCAAGGAGAAGCACCTGGAATATGGTAAAATAGCTAAGAAGGTCACACAAACACGGTGGCAAGTGGGTAATGCTGAAGCACAGTGAGGACACATCCCGTGCCATTTCAGCCTTCCATCTTGGCCATGCCTCCTGCAGGACCACAGCCTCCCATGTTCCTCTCCTAGGCTGGAGCCTACTGGGCTTGGATGGCTGCTTGACAGAACTGCCTCCTTAGGAGGTTTCGCAATCAGCTCCCTGTGACTGTATTAAGCAGCCTGCATCATCTGTTTTGACTTTGCTGCATTTGTCTGTGTTCAATATACTTCTCGCAAGGGTCCCAGCTCAGCCCTCATTGACGTCAATGGGAGTCGGTCCATTCCCTTCAGTGGGAGAGAGAGCTGTCCCTCGGTGCTTGTATCTCACTGTTCCATTGCAGTGCCCAGCTCCTCAGACCCTCCTACCTCTCCCATCCCTTCCACATGGCTGGCAGCTCTACCCTCTCCCTTCTGGCCGAGCAGCAGATCCTGTCCCAAACTCTCTCCTGTCTCCTGAAACTGTTTTCCACCACAAATCTTGATTTTCTGAGCACCTTCAGGATCGTATTTCCTCAGCTGGACCCTCAGCAATGTTTCCATTTCCTAATCCTTGACAAAGCAGGTTTTGTTGGTTGGCCTCTCCACATGGCGATGTCCTCCTTCTACAGTACAGTCATCCAGCTGGACAGTGAGGAAGGCTTTCCCTTCAGTTGGGTTTATTTCTGCATTAGCTCAAGGGTAAGTTCCAATCCTAACTTAGATCTCTGTGTGGGTGATTATCAAAGAGGAAAGCTGAATAGTCACAGGAGTCTGAGAATCTGGTTTCAACACCACACTCTGTTAAGGATTCCCACTGAAATTTCGGGTAAGTCATTTAAATTCTTCACTCCCTCCTGTAAAACTGGGAATCATGCTCTCCTCTCTACAGAGTTTTTTGATGCTGACATGTCCTCATAGTACTTTTGAGACCACTACTAAAGCTCAAGCAGAGAACTTCACATCCCCAAGCTTTTCTGACTTAGCACCATCTAAGACACTTCAAAAATGGACAAAGAAAGATACAAAATATTTGCTGATCACCCACTAGATAAAGCTTTCAGCACATCCATGGACCGTCAGAGAAGAGGCAGGACAAGACATGCTATGCATGCATTGTTTCCAGCCCTTTCCTACAGCACTCACCCCAGTGATGCTGTGGAGAAGATTCTGTGCTCGACAGCTCCATGGCATGACCCACTCCAGCCCTGCTTACGTTTGCATCTTCATCCTGGAGCCAAACTGTCTGTCTGATTTATGTTATCCCAAGGAAGATCTTGAGTTAAAGGCAATAAATCTCTTTAGAGAAGACCCGTCTCATGGCAGAGGGAAAAAGACAAGGAGAGAGGGAACCATGGGGATTCTTCTCCTTCCACATCCCAGCTGGGCTTGGCTGGAACTGGCTCCAATTATGCTGGTGGAGCCCAGCACAGCGTGCACTTCTGAGGCTGCCACAGTGGCTCCCAGCGCCAGAGATGTGCTCTCAGGCAAAGTGGGAAGCAGATGGGCCAAACACAGCACCCCCAGCTTGTGTGGCAGGCACAGTTTGGGAGAAGGGGATTCCTTTTATCAATCAAGAGATTCTGCTGGAAGGGGAAGGCTTCCTGTGGGCTTCGGCAGCGTGGAGGGAACGGCAAAGCACCCAAAGAGCATCCAGCCACAGTTCCAGGGAAACACTTTCAAGATGTGGTCTGTCACAGTGATGTACAATTCCAGGGAATTCAGCCTCGGGGGACACCCTACATCCCCATCAGACCCAGAGATGAGGAGAGACAGCTCTTCAAGGCTGATGGTGTCCAGGGCACTCCTGAACATCATCTCCCTGAGGATCTGCTGAGGCCTGTCAGCTCTGTCATAGGGAAAGCCACTCACATACTGACTGACTGAGGTGGTCACTCTCAGCTCCCATCTCTCAGGAAAATCCTGGGAAACAATGTGCCAAAGGCAAGGCCACGTAGCTCTGCATGCCCTCAGAACCTCACCTGCACAGGGGAACCTCACCTGTACCAGAGAACAGGAAGGGAATGGGGACATGCAGTGACATTGCTGTCAGAGTAAGAAGGAACTGGGGACGTGAGGCAGGTAAAGGAGGAGGGATGGAAAAGGTGAACATGAGCTGCCAGAGCCTCACCCAGGTGGGAGCTGGGCAGAAATGGCAGTGAATCCACTATTTACGAGGAGCAAAGAGCTACAGAGCACAGCTGGGCCTGGACTGCCTTCACCAACACCACAGCCTGCCAAGCTCCTAATAAAACCCAACACAGATTGACTCGGGTTCTCATGCTGCTCTAGAGCAGCAGCTTCCCCCTCCCCACCTGGGGCCCATGTGCTCTGTGAAGCAAGTGCTTCCCAAGCATCTCACCATATCTAGGGTCCCCAGGGCTCCCACACACACCTCCACAGCCAAGCAGAGCAGCCCAGGAGCACTGGGTCCATGCCCCCACTGCTTAACTTGCCCTCTGCAGCCCCACCTTGCCACACGAGCCTCCCCACTCCAGGCAGGGATGGAGTACGCCCACGCTCTGTTGTTGTTGGTTTTGGCTCAGCAGTAGCAGGCTGCTTCCAGCAAGAGTGGTATGAATAATTGCCCAATTAACTGGAGGAACTTCCAGATGTGTGTTTGCTTTCATACCCATCCAGCCCCCCTCAATCCCACGTGCCTGACGCCGTGAAGGGTGGTGGGGGTGGGAGAGCCATGGTTCTGCTAATTCCTGCAGCAGTGGGGGCAGGGCTTGCCCGCTGCCTGGCTCAGCTCCCCTTCCCATCCCCACCTCCCTCTCACTCTTTAAATGGGGAAATGGTCTTTTTTAATGACCCCAGGGAGAAGGAAATTTGCCCTGCCTGCCAGAGCTTGGTTACACATGCCAAAAGCCAAGAAAGCAGAGAAGAAAGCTGATCCCATGTTATGATTTTTATCAGGTGCACATACTCTCTTAAGACAGGTTGCCATTTTTTGCCATTTCCCCCCACCTTTCCCCATTGAATAATCTCACACCCAGCAGAGGTTTTATTGTCAGCTAAACTGCTTTCACCCTGCAGGACACTGGGAAACCTTTCAAGGTTGTGATTCTTCCCTGTTTTCAGCAGGATCCAGCACTACCCATCTGCCTCTCACCAACTGAGAAAGGGGGGATCCTTCTGGGATCCAGGTAGAGATTAGACCTGGGCATGTCGTGACTGGAATTCAGTCAACAGAGCAAGGTTCAGACAGATGATGTGAGCTTCCCACCAGCCCTCCCTCACACAAAAAGTGAAAGGGGGGGGGGGGGGGGGGTGCTCATCCCTGATTTTAGCACCCAGTTTGGCACCAGTGAGAGAGAAGAAGCTCCAGTGAGAAGAAGCAGAATCAGCTCCAGAGCAGCCTGCTCCACCCAATAGTGCTTAAGACAAAATGAGCTGATTCACTCACGGGAAGCTTCAGTCTCTCCCCACTGCACAGGACAGATGGAGCTCAGAGGAAAAAATTACACCAGATGGCAAACTTCTACATAACTGCTGTTTGGGGAAATAAATGCCATCCAAAACACACATTCTGTCCAACCACAGCAGGAAGGAAGCAACTCCGGCTCAAGGCATTCTCCCAGACCAAACCCTCAGCCTTGAGACCCTCTGGACAAGATGTCCAGAAATAACAGCAGCTAGAGATGATGACCCTGGAAACAGCTTTAGCTCAGCATTGTGAGCTTCATACTTCCCCTTATGTCATCCAGCTCCCAAGGCTTTATCTTGCCAGCCTTCAGACAGAAAGTAGCAGAGAGAACTCAGGACTCAAGCCCAGCCAGAACATCTCCTTTAGCTCCAGCACCTGGAAGCACCATGACACTGCTGAAGCAGAGGGCTGCTACTCCTCACCCAGCAGCTGGCAAAACCTGAGCCAAAGAAAGAGGACAAACTGCCACATGATCCTTCCCCACAGTGCACAGAGAGCCTGCCTCACTGCAGGCCAAGCAAGTGCTCCTTCTAACTGAGCAGCTTCAGGGAAAGTGTGCTCCTGGAGCTGGGAAACAACCAGAAATGACCTCTGCTCTCATCCTTTGAATCACAACAAGTGATTGGCAGGGCAGACAGCCAAGCTCCAAATACCTCTGAAAGATGAACGATGGTGTTTTCCCAAGAGGAGCTCAACAGTCAACACTAACTTTTCAGTAATCAGCAAATAGACCAGTGTGAAAAGGTCTTTCCCATGCCAAATTTTCATACCATTCATCTCAAGACTGAGATATAAAGTCCCATTTCTCACAAATCTCTCTTCAACCACTGAAAAAGTCACTGCTGCCAGGACTTTCCCCTGCCTCTTAGATTGCTATTCAAACCCAGCCCACCTACAGCAGTGACAATTCCTTTGCTGCCCTCTCTGCAGCTCATTTTCAGGTCAAATCTAGAAGTCCACGGAGAACTAAACAATCAGGTTGTTTCTTTCAGACAGAGTGTGAGGCTGGAGGGCAGCTGTCCTACTGTAGTGCCTGTCTTTCACAGCTCCTGTGCTCGACCTGCTGCACATGGGGCAGCCACTGCAGGCCCTCCTGAGAAGGAATAGCGGCTTGAAGCCAGGGAGGGAAAGAGGAGGTGACACCTGTATGAGGGACACAAGGAAGGCAGGTTCTGAAATCCTGCCTGAGGGCTAAGTTTGAACAGGACTACAAGCAATAAAGATAGGGAATTCAATAGGGAGAAACTGTCTGTTTCCTAAGGACAGAAACGCCTCGCATCTGTTCTGGGCACCATTGTCTCAGCCCCCTCTGACAGAGCAGAACCAGGGCTGAGCCCACTGCCCACAGTGCAGCTGTCAGAAGGCAGAGGAAGCCTTTGGACTGTGCTGTATTCTGCAAGGGTGGAACAACTGACTTCCCCTCCACAGCCATTGCTCCCCCCACCACCCCACAGGACTCAAAGAGGGCCATAAATGTTTTCAGCATGGCACTTTACCAAGCACATGTCATAAATTACAGTCCCGTGCCGATAATAAGTCAGGTAATAGCAACACTTTTTTGTCCTGCCAACTGCAGAAAAGGTGGTAAAGGGGAGGGAGGAAGGTGGGGGAGACGCCTATTAGCACCGAGCTGGATTTTACACGCGTTGGAAAGTGTTTGTTCAGCTGGAGGTGAGAAGGGTCCTTAAGCAAAGAGCACACACTAATGAAAACAGAGTGTGCCGAGGGGTGAGGGGCACCAGCACAGAGCAGCAATTCATGCTCTGGCACAGGTGCGAAGGCTGCAAGGAGCAGGCCTGGGCCACAGCACCACCGAGCCTGCTTTAGCTCCAGCTCCGTTTCACACCTTCTGGAAACACTAATTGCAGGTTCTGCTTCACCTAGGAGGAGAGCACAGGTGAGCCTGGGAGCACCCAGTGCCATGGATTTTGGTGCAAAGCCTCTCAAGAGCTCAGCCTGCCCCGGCTGTTTGGGACAGACAGGATCCCTCTCCAGGCAGTGGCTGTCTGAGCACCGTGCCCTCTTATCCTTCACCCAGGGAGGTTCAGCCTATTCTCAGGCCTCTAAAAATCAGATTCATGGGATTGCAGCCTGGTTTCGAACTTACTTGTCCAGCCACCTCACCTTTGCTGTAAACCCTGCAGGTCCCTCACTGCTCCCACTCCATCACACTGTGAGGTAAATGCACCAGAGACGCCCAAAGACCCAGATCAGGCAGCCCAGACAGAGACATAACACCATGAGGGACCCCAATTCCCAAAAAAAAAAAATCCTGCTTTGCCTGATGAAAGTCAATGAGCCTCCTGAGAAATGGCAGTGCTGTGTTTGAGCTGCTGCAGCGGAGTGCAGGGGGAAGAAAGGGATCAAGACAACATCAAAGACAGTGCAGGGCATAAATTAAGCATTTAGTTATTTAATTATTTAAATTAAACATTTAATTATCTATCCATGGCTGTAGCATTGACTGAGCAACAGTCCCTGGAGCTTATAGGACACACCTGCACTTGGAATAAACCAAACTCTTTCAGAATCACCTTCCCAGGAAAAGCCCTTGGATTATGAGTCGTTCCCTACGATCCCACAGGTCATCAGGCAAGCACCCCACAGGGGGAGGCAAACTGTCATGCGCAATGAACGTTCCTGCTCCAGTCAGGAGTTGGTAAGAGTGCTCCAAAGATGCCCAACAGGCAGAGAAATCTCTGTGGGTTGGACCCTACCAGGTATGGAACGCCATAGCAGGACCTGCAGCCAAAGCTGGATCCTAACAAGTAGCATCACACTCTGGAATACCCAGTGCCATATGCTGGGAATGTGCCACTACAGTCTCCTCCCAGGGCAGGGGGATTGAAGACATCCTAAAGGGAAACTGCTAATTCCCTTCTCCCAGATCCCTGCTCCACACCAAGACAATCACCCAGTTCCAGAAGGTACATTCATGGTACAATGTGGCTGTTCTCCCCTAAAAGGCAGGAGCTGCCAAAGCTGGGGCAAGGACAGGACAAGGACACAGCAAAAGCTGGCTGCAACCCATCCAACCAAATGGAAGAGAGAGTGTCCACAGACACAGTGTCTTGCAGTCACAGAGAAATGCTTGGCTGCCTTCATGATCGCATTCCTTTTGTGTCATTAAAACCTCCACCAGCACTCTGTCAGTTTTGGGACCATCAGCCTCAGCCTCATTGCCAGGAGTAACATCAGCAGATCATCTAGAGAGGCAGAACCACGTTTGGCCTGTGCAAGTGGAAGAGAAGTGATCGACACCACTGAGCAAACCTCCCATTAAGATGCTGGCACGTGATAGGAAAGACATTTGCTGAATTGTCCCCTAGTAATTCCCAGTTTTACCCACAGGAGGTCAGACTTTGCCGAGGCTTATCAGCTTTTCATGCAAGCAGCCCGGGGCAAATCCCACTGCTGTGGGACCAGCAAAACAAAGTTTTACTTGCCCAGCTGAGGTTTTGGCCTAAGACCCTTCTGTGCTTCCTGGGGTTCTCTGATGATCCTCAGCTGCTCCTCTGCCCACCGTACCAGTGCAAATACCCTCCTCAAGTCTGTTGGACACACATGAGGGGAGGTCTCACATGATGGATCACTCCATCCACTTAGCCATTCCTCACTTGCTTTTCTCTTGCTTTCATGTGTTTTCCTAATCCAGCTTTCCAGTCCCCCCTCTGCCCCTGTCTAAAAGCCTCCAATACATCAAGTGCCTAGTCCATAACTCCAGCCTGGTTTCATAAGATAATGTGAGATATACAACTGTACACACCAGAGACATTTCTGTTCCTGTACACTCTGGAAAATGTATGTTCAGGGGGAATAGCATTCCCGCACAAAGAAATGGTTCAGTACGAGCCCACTTGTTTTTGTTCTTCAGAGAACAGAGAGAGGAGCCACCATCAAGGCACAAACCCAAAGGTCACAGGCTTCACACAACCTGCACTTGTGGAACTACTTTATTTCATGCTACGTGAAGGCGTTTCAAAACTCTGGGAACTATTAGTTATACACAAAGATCCTTCTTTCATCCCTAGACAGCCTCTGTAGATTCACTGCCGTCCCTGCCCAGGGGCTCACCGTGTCTTGCTCTTTATTGGAACCACTGCAGGGTTTAGGACTTGAGAGAGCCTTGGCATTCCCTGATTTCTGTAAAGCTGCCAGCAGTGAACATGTTCCTCCAGGAAAAGGAGTAGATGCAAACATGCTTTCCACCAGCCATCAGCCAGCTACTCAAGCAAGGTCTTCACCTTCTCCCTCGCAGTCAGACAGCCCAACAGCCTGAACACAGGCTGGTGATTACTCATAGAGCCATGCAGGCTCCCAAGTTTTACAGCACAGAGCATCCACTCTGCCCGTACCATCTGCCATGTTCACCACCCATACAGTACATACACTGCTGTCTCCTTTTATCCTTCAGTTCACACAGGACCCTCCCCTGAAAGATTTCCCCACACTGATCTTATCCCTGTGCCCTTTATCTTATCTCTGCCTCCTTGAACTCTACCCCCTACGGCAGAGCACTGGAATTAGGTAAAAACCTCAGGCAGTGCAGAGGCTTCAGTCACCATTATATTCCTAAAATATCAATAATGCACCACTGAGCATCAGGATGGAAGTTTGGAGAGAGCCTTCAATTATTCCTGCTTTTGGAATACTGAGAACAGCTGTCTGGCCAAATAGCATGTTCAGCTCTAATCAGGGGTCACATTTCAGCAGAGAAACTCTGCCAGTCTGGTCCCTCTCCCTGTGCCTGCTCTTGCTTTTCCAAATCCTGTCAAACCCCAGCTCTTTTTTCCCCATTTTTCCCAGTATGAACACACTGTCTGTGCTGCCGTTTCCTGGGGGGGACATGTGAGTAGCGGCACTGCTTTACCTCAGAGGGGCACCACGGGCTCAAGTATGCAAAATACACAGGTCTCACATATTGCAGTGAAAGGATCTATAAATGCTGAAGACAGATGAGAGTTTTTCATCCTCCTACAAAATCTTAGCAAATGCTGCCCACACTTATCTGTGTCCTCACACCTCTCCATGTACTTTCATCCTCTTTTAAACCTGCCTTCCTTGCTAGCTCAGCTTCATTTAGCACAAGGAACATAACGCTTTACATGCGTGGAAGTGCCCTCTAGGAACCTGCAGAATCAAACACAAGGTGAATATAAAATAATATATTACATTTCCAGTTTATATTTGGATGAACAAATGATTTCTCCTCACGGCTTCTGGAAACAGCTCTCATGCTCCACGGTGCGGGTTCATTGCTGCCCACAGCAGCATTAGCCAGCCTCAAGGAAGCACAAGTACTGCTTACTGCTTCCCCCTGGTTTGGAGCTGGCGCTTCCCAAGGCTTTGGAGTGGTGGGACTGCCCTGCCTGAGCCCCCAGTGTCACCTGTTGTCACCCTTGCTTTTGTATGGTTCTTTTAGCTTTCTAATGTTTTTGAATTCCTAGAGTCAAATCACACACACACACACACACACACACACACACACACACACACACACACACACACACACACGTCTCTGTAAATAGCAATTATTTACATTCCTCTTTAGAGGAAGCGCAAATTGATGAACTCATGTATTGATCAGTGTGATTAGAGAGGTGGCAACTTTCTTTTCCAATGACTGTTCGCTTTTGCAATGCTATGTACATCGGAGTTTCATAATAAACTCTCTTTCCTCTCTCCTCTTTGAGAAGAGCAGTCTGTGTGTGATTTACCTCATGTTGTATTGTGACAACCTGTGACAGCACAGCAGCTGCTGGGGCTGCCTGCAGGACTGCCAGGGGCTCTGAGGAAGGCAAGGACAGGCTTTTCCACAGGGCCTGCGGTGACAGGGAAAGGAAGGATGGCTTTGGACTGAATAGATGGGAGATTTAGACCAGGAATTAGGAAAAGGTTCATAAAGTGAGGGTGGGCAGGCCCTGGCAGAGACGCTGTGCCCGCTCCATCCCTGGAAGTGTTCCTGGATGGACACTGGGGCTTGGAGCAAACTGGGATAATAGGAGGTGTCGGACTGGATGGGCTTTAAGGTCCCTCCCAACCCAAACCACTCTAGTTTATCTTGCCTCTGATCACTGCCCAGTAGCTTTAAGGTAAATACAAAACACCCTCTTAAGACCCTGTTTAAAACGCAGCTGCAAATGGCTCCAAGTCCTCTGTGTATTTTAGGTTTCATTATCATGTTTTGTACTTTCCTTGTGGTCCTTTGTGGTTTCCTTTAGATTGTAAACCTTCCTGGTAAGGGATTTGTTATCTCTTTGGCAAGATCCAGCCGTACCAAGCTGTGTACACGTACAACACCATATAAAAGATTAGTGCTTTATTGGCCACTGAAGCATTGCTAGTTAATAATCTTTAATGTGGCAGTTATTTATCCAGTCGTAAACAGAACACCGCTGCCAAGCCAAGTCAAATAAACACTATGGAAATCCTTCATCTTTAAAATGAAGCAATTTCTGTCCTGGCCATTGTATGTTTCACAAAAACGGGGGGAAAACAAAAACAAAAACAAAAACAAACAAACAAAAAAAAACCCAGTCACATTGTTACTGAGCACAAAAGTAGTCAGATTTTAAAGCTTTCCTAAAGCAACAATTGTTTCTAGTATCTCTGCTTTTCCACCAAATTTCTACTCTTATCACAACACTGCCTCAACCACCCTGTCTGTCACCCACTGCCCCTCACTGTCACCCACCGTCCCTCACAGTCCCTCAGCTTTGACCTGCACTCCCCTCACAGTCCTTCACTGTCACCCCTCACAGCCTCCTGCTCCTCCAAGGTTCCTATCAGGCCTCACAGCCACCCTCACAGCCCCTCCATCAGCCTCCACAGCCCCTCCATCGCCCCTCACAGCCCCTCCATGCTCTCACAGCCCCCCCATGTGCTCTCAGCCCCTCACAGCCCCTCCATCAGTTGTCACAGCCCCTCCACGCTCTCTCAGCCCCTCACAGCCCTCCATCAGTTCTCACAGCCCCTCTCAGCCCCTCACAGCCCCTCTCAGCCCCTCACAGCCCCTCTCAGCCCCTCACAGCCCCTCTCAGCCCCTCACAGCCCCCGCCACCCCTCACACCCCGCGGCCCCCCCCGGCCCGGCGGGATCGCGTGCGCGCGCCCGCCCCAGCGCGGCCGCTCCCTGTGCGCAGGCGCGGGGCTGCTGGCGCCCCCGGTCCCGCCGGACGCGGCTCGGAGCGGTGAGGCGGTGGGGGCGGTGAGGGAGGGGGGCGCGGCTCCGGGAGCCGGCCGGAGGGATGGAATGCGGTGTCGGGCGGTGGCATCGCGGCGGCATCCTCCGGCGAGCGGCCGGGAGGGACCCGCAGGGGGCCGGCTCCGAGACCGGCCTTCGTCGGGCCCCCGTGGCCGGGCCGCGGGTGGCTGGCCGTGCTCGGGCGAGACCGGGTGGCGTCTGCGGGGCAGGCTCGGGCGCGGCCCCAGCCGCTGTGTCTGTCCGTGGGCTCCAGAAGGCAGGGCGGAATCTCCGGGGGTGTCGGTGGCCGGAGAGCGGCCGCTGGTCGCTGCGGTGATCCGGCCGTGTGGGCTCCGGGCTGCACCCGGGGGCGGGCTCCGCGGGTGGGGAGCCCGGAGGGTTTAAATGGTTTGTGCGAGCCTCAGGCGCCGGTCAGCGCCCCTGAGGAGCCTCTGAGCGCCCCAGCAGTTCGTGCCTCTTCTGCCAGCCCACCCCGCATTGGGACCCTGGATCCTCACTAGGACAGAGAGCTCCCTAAACCCAGCATTGATCCTCACAGGGACAGAGAGCTCCCTAAACCCAGCATTGATCCTCACAGGGATAGAATGCTCCCTA